>OZ026597.1:884812-917312 GCA_964020085.1 Micromussa lordhowensis
TTAAAACAGCCTCACAAACGGCATCTGCGAACGACTGTCTGTCCGGGAAAATACTGACATCAGCTTGGCTATATGTTATTAAGTATACGCTTCTTACTTTGGCTGGCTGCAATTCATCATCGGAACTTTCGGACTGTGAACTACTAGATACATACTGAGAGAGCAGCTCCATAGTTATGTTCCAACGAACTTCGTTGACAAGTATAAAGGGAAATATTTAACCGTTACGGTACTTAATTTTAATTTCCCGCGCAATAATTGGGAAAAGCATTCCTCAAATAGAATAGAAAGCTGTCTTAGTTGAGGTGCGAACTTGGCATTTTCACTTCGAATATGGCACTGATTTATGCATCTTTTGTTTCCGTGTTAGTAAAGTAACTAAAAAGCTTAACATAACACATATTAAGTGTCATTGAAAGCATTTTTTCAATCTCGCCTAGGTATGCATTCACCCTAAGTTTTGCATTCTGATATATAGTTTAACTTTTCAGCGTGCAACTGCTAGCTTAATACACCATTACCATATATTACACAACAAGTCACGCCAGTAGGAATCTCGGACAATCTTGGACAGTATAAAATGGAACAATTAACCCCCCTCCCCCCCTAAGCAATGATGAAGACGCGCGAAGAGCAAAGCGCGCCATTTTGGCATCATTGAAATGGGGGGGAGGGGTGGTCCAGATGTTCCATTTATTTTGTCCAAGATTGTATACAGGCTCTGAACGTCACGAAACAATAAGAGCGGGTAATTAGATAGCCATCTATCAACTCGTTTAACGCGATTAAACAGAGGTCTCTGACGCAGTTACGCGCGTCATCTGTTTAGTGTGTGCACTCTACGTTAAGGTATTACACAAGGGATATTTTCGGCAACAGGGAGAATATATAACCGTGAAATTGTCATGTTACTTTCGGAAATAGCAGTGCAAGTGCTAAAGAACATTGTCATTATAGAAGAATATCTCACAACATGCCAGGGAGAAAAAGAATACCCGAGGAAACAAAGGCTACAATTAGAGCGCTAAAAAGCACAACAACTCTCACGCTAGAAGAAATTGCTCTACGATGCAGAATTTCCAGAACAAGTGTGCAACGCATAGCTAGCACAGAGGACAAAGTGCCAATGAAACGTAGAAAGTTTTGTGCAAGGAAGAAAAAACTCACTCCAGAACAGGAGGCATTAATTCTTAGAAGTATAGTAGAACTGAGAGACCAAGAGGGCTCATTTTCCTCACGTCGTCTGATGGAGCGGACAGGAATTCATCACGTCACCGACCGAACCGTTAGGCGTTTACTAAATAGAAATGATTACTTCTTCCTTCAGGCACGCAAAAAGGGGCTAATGAGCCAGAGAGACAAAGACCAGAGAGTAGAGTTTGCCCGAAAAATGCAAGCAGAATACTCCCCGAGTGTTTGGACAGACTCCGTTGCTTTCTACTTGGATGGTGTCTCATTCGTGTACAAGACTAATCCACTGGACCAAGCGCGAGCTCCCAAAGGGAGAGTATGGAGGAAAAGATCTGAAGGCCTCACACAAGGGTGTTTGGCAAAAGGCAGTAAATCTGGAACGGGAGGAAAAGTGGCCAAGTTCATGGTAACAATAAGTCACGGCAAAGGGGTGCTTGTTTGTGAAAGATACGAAAAACTGGATGGAAACTATTTCGCATCTTTTATTGACCAGCATTTCAACACAATGTTTGAACGAGCATGCAAAGGACTGAGTCGACTGTGGCTGCAAGACGGTGATCCTTCACAAAACAGCAAAGCAGCCCGTAACGCTATGGCCCGTTGCCATTCTGAACTTTTAAAAATCCCACCGCGAAGTCCAGACTTGAATCCGATAGAGAACATATTCCACATTGTCTCTAAGAAGTTGACGAAAGATGCACTTGAAAGAGGCATAACGTGTGAATCATATGAACAGTTTTGTGAAAGGGTACGGAGAACGATTAGTGGTATTTCACAAGAACTGATAGATAGAACTATACAGTCTATGAGTTCGCGCGTGTCCGACATCATACGATATAATGGTGAAAGACTGAAATATTGAATCTTAAGATGTGTAGGGCACTAGGATTATGTTAAAATGGCATTTGGACGTTTTATTCACGGTTTAGGATATATTTCCTTCGATTTAAAGCGCACTTGTGACGGTTTTTAACGATTTATTACGATTTCGGGCTAATTTAAATAAAATGAATGTTACTGTTTGTTAAGTTATTTTACAAGGTCAAAATCGTCGAAAATCGTTTAAAATCGTTGTAAATTGTTCCTAAACCGTGCCAATGTACAGATTTGAAAACAAAATCGTTTTCAATTTTCAAAGACTAAAATATCTTTACAACAGAAATAAAATATCAGCCGAGAAATATCACCTATGGGACGTTTATCTTCCTTAAAATAGCACTATTCACAGTACCCGTGCGTTGATGGCACTCGCGATCAGGCGTAGCGCGCGGAGCATATGATAGTTGAAATACTACGGTTCAACTCTGGCACTGGCCTAGTTTTTTTTTTTTTTTTTTTGGGCGGGGGGGTTCTTCTCTTTTATTTCTGTTCGTGCTATCTTTTCCTGGAAATTTGTTTTCTTAAACAGTTTATTCAAGCCACACTTATTTTTTCTTTATTCCGATCCTCCTTTAAATTAGTCCGACTTTTCGTAAACAAGTGGTGTAATGTAGTTTAGCTTAGACTTGATTAATTAACAATTCCTTTATTTCATTTAAGACTTTATTTCTTGTGAATATGTCTTTTCCAATTCAATAGAAAAGTCGCTCTTATACTGGCAACTTACACTGGGAAATTGACAAATGAATACACAAATGAAATTGCAAGCGATCACTGCTTGACCAGTTCATCGGAAAATTGATTGATTGATTCATCAAGTTATTGACTTAAAATCAACTCAGCAAAACATCTAGCACACGGTTGAATGGACAATTGTTCATTCTGCGGAATCTGCCTCTGAAACTGAAAAGCCTTCCATCGTACCGCCATCATTTCTGTCTCCATTTGGTCGATGACCCCTCCCTTGAAGTATACGAAGTCGTGCTTTGTGGTGCAAAAAATTGGGGTGTCATTGTTAAATTTAAGATCTTTAGAAAAATGCGATTTTGGTGCTGGCAGGTGCACCGTCTGGCCCTCGAGCATCAATAGTAAATCGTGCCACTGGATAATCTGCGAATTCCACCTGAAGTCGTTCAAGAAAATTACCTCTGCCTTTTCTGCACCGACCCAGGCGAAAGTGGACGTGGCGGGATTAGTAAAAGACTTGTAAATAGTGTTTAAAGGATTAAGTACAAATGTCTTGCCTGTATTGGCAGGGCCCTTGATTAGAATGTTGCGAAATTTTCCCCTCCCCTGTTCTAGTAGATTTCTCACAGCTTCGGTAAAAACCCCAATTGGCACGTGGTTCCACGTGAGTAGCTGTTGAGCGCATACCACCCACCGGCCGTCACACTCAGCAGTGCAAGGGTCTTGCAGACATTTTTCCAAGATCTGAAGTCTTGTTAGTTTACTTCTTTCTAGCACATCACTCGCTTTCTCCATCTCCCAGGCTGTTGAAATACATTCCTCGACAACTCTGTTACCCCTGTTCATCACGAACTCTGCTAGATCGCTCTTACCCTCAGCCTTTTGGGCGCTCGCGAGCACGAGTAGCTCAGTTCGGTTTTGGATTTTCTTTTCAAGTATTATGTTTGATACTTCATAACAACTTAATCGCTTCGACCGCTTTCGCTTTACTGATGTCTTGCTGGCGTCTTTGCCCGTCATCCGAGAGCGTTCATCCTGTTGTTGTCTTTCTTCGGCCTCCTCCCCTTCTCCGCCACTTGTGGTATCTGTTTGGGAATCATGAAGATCTGCGATGGGTTGTCGCCGTTTTGCTCGCGCCTGACTTGCGGCCATTGTTCTGGGTGGACCTGAGTTACCCAAGTCTGGATGGCCAGCAGACTGGATAAAATCTTCATCTTCTTTCGTGGTGTACAGCCATGCAGAATAGTAGTTGCTGTGCCGGTTAGAGAAGTGAACGTAAACACCCCACTCGTTCTTTAGATATTTCCAGATCGGTAGCCACCTCTTAATTTTGTTTAGTTTTATGACCATATGATAATGCTGGTTCCCTTGCTTTTTATGGTTTTCCTGGCAACAAGTCCACTGAATTACTTTCGTTTTGGGTCCCTCGCAATTTAAAACAGCCTCACAAACGGCATCTGCGAACGACTGTCTGTCCGGGAAAATACTGAGATCAGCTCGGCTATATGTTATTAAGTATACGCTTCTTACTTTGGCTGGCTGCAATTCATCATCGGAACTTTCGGACTGTGAACTACTAGATACATACTGAGAGAGCAGCTCCATAGTTATGTTCCAACGAACTTCGTTGACAAGTATAAAGGGAAATATTTAACCGTTACGGTACTTAATTTTAATTTCCCGCGCAATAATTGGGAAAAGCATTCCTCAAATAGAATAGAAAGCTGTCTTAGTTGAGGTGCGAACTTGGCATTTTCACTTCGAATATGGCACTGATTTATGCATCTTTTGTTTCCGTGTTAGTAAAGTAACTAAAAAGCTTAACATAACACATATTAAGTGTCATTGAAAGCATTTTTTCAATCTCGCCTAGGTATGCATTCACCCTAAGTTTTGCATTCTGATATATAGTTTAACTTTTCAGCGTGCAACTGCTAGCTTAATACACCATTACCATATATTACACAACAAGTCACGCCAGTAGGAATCTCGGACAATCTTGGACAGTATAAAATGGAACAATTAACCCCCCTCCCCCCCTAAGCAATGATGAAGACGCGCGAAGAGCAAAGCGCGCCATTTTGGCATCATTGAAATGGGGGGGAGGGGTGGTCCAGATGTTCCATTTATTTTGTCCAAGATTGTATACAGGCTCTGAACGTCACGAAACAATAAGAGCGGGTAATTAGATAGCCATCTATCAACTCGTTTAACGCGATTAAACAGAGGTCTCTGACGCAGTTACGCGCGTCATCTGTTTAGTGTGTGCACTCTACGTTAAGGTATTACACAAGGGATATTTTCGGCAACAGGGAGAATATATAACCGTGAAATTGTCATGTTACTTTCGGAAATAGCAGTGCAAGTGCTAAAGAACATTGTCATTATAGAAGAATATCTCACAACATGCCAGGGAGAAAAAGAATACCCGAGGAAACAAAGGCTACAATTAGAGCGCTAAAAAGCACAACAACTCTCACGCTAGAAGAAATTGCTCTACGATGCAGAATTTCCAGAACAAGTGTGCAACGCATAGCTAGCACAGAGGACAAAGTGCCAATGAAACGTAGAAAGTTTTGTGCAAGGAAGAAAAAACTCACTCCAGAACAGGAGGCATTAATTCTTAGAAGTATAGTAGAACTGAGAGACCAAGAGGGCTCATTTTCCTCACGTCGTCTGATGGAGCGGACAGGAATTCATCACGTCACCGACCGAACCGTTAGGCGTTTACTAAATAGAAATGATTACTTCTTCCTTCAGGCACGCAAAAAGGGGCTAATGAGCCAGAGAGACAAAGACCAGAGAGTAGAGTTTGCCCGAAAAATGCAAGCAGAATACTCCCCGAGTGTTTGGACAGACTCCGTTGCTTTCTACTTGGATGGTGTCTCATTCGTGTACAAGACTAATCCACTGGACCAAGCGCGAGCTCCCAAAGGGAGAGTATGGAGGAAAAGATCTGAAGGCCTCACACAAGGGTGTTTGGCAAAAGGCAGTAAATCTGGAACGGGAGGAAAAGTGGCCAAGTTCATGGTAACAATAAGTCACGGCAAAGGGGTGCTTGTTTGTGAAAGATACGAAAAACTGGATGGAAACTATTTCGCATCTTTTATTGACCAGCATTTCAACACAATGTTTGAACGAGCATGCAAAGGACTGAGTCGACTGTGGCTGCAAGACGGTGATCCTTCACAAAACAGCAAAGCAGCCCGTAACGCTATGGCCCGTTGCCATTCTGAACTTTTAAAAATCCCACCGCGAAGTCCAGACTTGAATCCGATAGAGAACATATTCCACATTGTCTCTAAGAAGTTGACGAAAGATGCACTTGAAAGAGGCATAACGTGTGAATCATATGAACAGTTTTGTGAAAGGGTACGGAGAACGATTAGTGGTATTTCACAAGAACTGATAGATAGAACTATACAGTCTATGAGTTCGCGCGTGTCCGACATCATACGATATAATGGTGAAAGACTGAAATATTGAATCTTAAGATGTGTAGGGCACTAGGATTATGTTAAAATGGCATTTGGACGTTTTATTCACGGTTTAGGATATATTTCCTTCGATTTAAAGCGCACTTGTGACGGTTTTTAACGATTTATTACGATTTCGGGCTAATTTAAATAAAATGAATGTTACTGTTTGTTAAGTTATTTTACAAGGTCAAAATCGTCGAAAATCGTTTAAAATCGTTGTAAATTGTTCCTAAACCGTGCCAATGTACAGATTTGAAAACAAAATCGTTTTCAATTTTCAAAGACTAAAATATCTTTACAACAGAAATAAAATATCAGCCGAGAAATATCACCTATGGGACGTTTATCTTCCTTAAAATAGCACTATTCACAGTACCCGTGCGTTGATGGCACTCGCGATCAGGCGTAGCGCGCGGAGCATATGATAGTTGAAATACTACGGTTCAACTCTGGCACTGGCCTAGTTTTTTTTTTTTTTTTTTTGGGCGGGGGGGTTCTTCTCTTTTATTTCTGTTCGTGCTATCTTTTCCTGGAAATTTGTTTTCTTAAACAGTTTATTCAAGCCACACTTATTTTTTCTTTATTCCGATCCTCCTTTAAATTAGTCCGACTTTTCGTAAACAAGTGGTGTAATGTAGTTTAGCTTAGACTTGATTAATTAACAATTCCTTTATTTCATTTAAGACTTTATTTCTTGTGAATATGTCTTTTCCAATTCAATAGAAAAGTCGCTCTTATACTGGCAACTTACACTGGGAAATTGACAAATGAATACACAAATGAAATTGCAAGCGATCACTGCTTGACCAGTTCATCGGAAAATTGATTGATTGATTCATCAAGTTATTGACTTAAAATCAACTCAGCAAAACATCTAGCACACGGTTGAATGGACAATTGTTCATTCTGCGGAATCTGCCTCTGAAACTGAAAAGCCTTCCATCGTACCGCCATCATTTCTGTCTCCATTTGGTCGATGACCCCTCCCTTGAAGTATACGAAGTCGTGCTTTGTGGTGCAAAAAATTGGGGTGTCATTGTTAAATTTAAGATCTTTAGAAAAATGCGATTTTGGTGCTGGCAGGTGCACCGTCTGGCCCTCGAGCATCAATAGTAAATCGTGCCACTGGATAATCTGCGAATTCCACCTGAAGTCGTTCAAGAAAATTACCTCTGCCTTTTCTGCACCGACCCAGGCGAAAGTGGACGTGGCGGGATTAGTAAAAGACTTGTAAATAGTGTTTAAAGGATTAAGTACAAATGTCTTGCCTGTATTGGCAGGGCCCTTGATTAGAATGTTGCGAAATTTTCCCCTCCCCTGTTCTAGTAGATTTCTCACAGCTTCGGTAAAAACCCCAATTGGCACGTGGTTCCACGTGAGTAGCTGTTGAGCGCATACCACCCACCGGCCGTCACACTCAGCAGTGCAAGGGTCTTGCAGACATTTTTCCAAGATCTGAAGTCTTGTTAGTTTACTTCTTTCTAGCACATCACTCGCTTTCTCCATCTCCCAGGCTGTTGAAATACATTCCTCGACAACTCTGTTACCCCTGTTCATCACGAACTCTGCTAGATCGCTCTTACCCTCAGCCTTTTGGGCGCTCGCGAGCACGAGTAGCTCAGTTCGGTTTTGGATTTTCTTTTCAAGTATTATGTTTGATACTTCATAACAACTTAATCGCTTCGACCGCTTTCGCTTTACTGATGTCTTGCTGGCGTCTTTGCCCGTCATCCGAGAGCGTTCATCCTGTTGTTGTCTTTCTTCGGCCTCCTCCCCTTCTCCGCCACTTGTGGTATCTGTTTGGGAATCATGAAGATCTGCGATGGGTTGTCGCCGTTTTGCTCGCGCCTGACTTGCGGCCATTGTTCTGGGTGGACCTGAGTTACCCAAGTCTGGATGGCCAGCAGACTGGATAAAATCTTCATCTTCTTTCGTGGTGTACAGCCATGCAGAATAGTAGTTGCTGTGCCGGTTAGAGAAGTGAACGTAAACACCCCACTTGTTCTTTAGATATTTCCAGATCGGTAGCCACCTCTTAATTTTGTTTAGTTTTATGACCATATGATAATGCTGGTTCCCTTGCTTTTTATGGTTTTCCTGGCAACAAGTCCACTGAATTACTTTCGTTTTGGGTCCCTCGCAATTTAAAACAGCCTCACAAACGGCATCTGCGAACGACTGTCTGTCCGGGAAAATACTGAGATCAGCTCGGCTATATGTTATTAAGTATACGCTTCTTACTTTGGCTGGCTGCAATTCATCATCGGAACTTTCGGACTGTGAACTACTAGATACATACTGAGAGAGCAGCTCCATAGTTATGTTCCAACGAACTTCGTTGACAAGTATAAAGGGAAATATTTAACCGTTACGGTACTTAATTTTAATTTCCCGCGCAATAATTGGGAAAAGCATTCCTCAAATAGAATAGAAAGCTGTCTTAGTTGAGGTGCGAACTTGGCATTTTCACTTCGAATATGGCACTGATTTATGCATCTTTTGTTTCCGTGTTAGTAAAGTAACTAAAAAGCTTAACATAACACATATTAAGTGTCATTGAAAGCATTTTTTCAATCTCGCCTAGGTATGCATTCACCCTAAGTTTTGCATTCTGATATATAGTTTAACTTTTCAGCGTGCAACTGCTAGCTTAATACACCATTACCATATATTACACAACAAGTCACGCCAGTAGGAATCTCGGACAATCTTGGACAGTATAAAATGGAACAATTAACCCCCCTCCCCCCCTAAGCAATGATGAAGACGCGCGAAGAGCAAAGCGCGCCATTTTGGCATCATTGAAATGGGGGGGAGGGGTGGTCCAGATGTTCCATTTATTTTGTCCAAGATTGTAGATATAACTCTGCTACCTAAATAGAAGCCCTTTCCCTAGACATAGAGCAGTAAGCCCTATCCCCCATCCCTTGATATAACCTCCCTCTCCCCATGGATATAAATTATAATGCTCTCTACCTAGATTTGGATTATTTGGTTCATCATTTCATCATTGGCCCTGAAAAGCCCCATTGGGGGAGTGGTCAATCAAGATATTTCAATTTTTTTTTCTAGATATAACCCTGCTCCCTAGATAGTTCTCCCTCCAGAGGTTAGTTCTCTCCTTAGGTATAAGATCTTTCTCCAGATCTTACCTAGATATAGCTCTGCTCTCTAGATACATGTAGAAGCCCTTTCCGTAGACATAGAGCAGTAAACCCTGTCCCCAATCCCTTGATATAACCCCCCCCCTGCCTGTGGATATAAATTAAAATGCTCTCTACCTAGATATAACCCTGCTCCCTAGATAGAAGCCCTTTCCCTAGACATATAATTACATATAAGCCCTAGAAATATAAACTCTCTTCTTCAGTACATGTATATACTGTACATGTACTGTAAGCCCTTTCGCATGATGTAAGCCTCTCCTTAGGTGTCAGCCCAGCACTTTTTTCAGGTAAAATTCTCTCCTCAGGTGTAAGATCTCTCTCCAGTGTTGGCCATCTCCTCAGATATAAGCCCTCTGGTTAGGTATTGGTCCATGAAACTAGATAGGGAGGCACACAGTGTGCTGCATTCTAGATCAAGCAACCATTGTGTTGTGTTCTTGGCAAAACACTTTACTCTCACAGTGCCTTTCTTCACCCAGGTGTATAAATGGGTACTGGTGATTTTTTTGCTAGGGGGTAATTCTGTGATGGCCTAGCATTACATCCAGGGGGAAGTAGAAATATTCCTGGTGGCTTCATACTTTAGAATCCAGAGTTAAGCACAAGCCTGATGGGCTACTAGGCTCAAACACAGACTTAACCTGTTCCTTAGATATTTACCATTCCTCAGGTACGTGTATACATGTACATGTAAGTTCTATATCCAAAACCTGACCCTCTGCATCTGCATTTCAGACTCATTTGCCCTGAAGTTGTGTTCCCCCAGCTACATGAACTGTCTGGTTCTGTAGTGATTTTGAACACCAACTTGTGGGATGGGACAATAGGCCGGGCCAACTATAAAATAATAATATTTTCTGAACACAGGTGTAGCCAAAGCTGAAAATAATGATCAGAAATGAGGTCACAACACCGTGCCCAACATTTCATAAATGCAAGCCTGCCAGTAGCAGCAGGGATGATCAACATAAGCCAGTGAAGAAAGAAAATACAAAAAGACATGAATGAAGGAACTGTGATGTTACCTGATGCAATTAGCTGACCTGGGGAAACTTGCTTCCACAAACCTGTTGTCAACATAGAGATGACAGCAGGACTTGCATTTGATGCTCAAAAGAGATATTGTAGTAGCAAGTGCGGGGAAAGGGGTAGTATTGGGGGGTTGTTTGCTAGATCTGCCACTGTATAGTGGTACAAGTAACCTCAGTGGGTAACTACTGTAACTTACAATACTATAGTTTTAAAAAGTAAGTAAACATCATACTGTTCCTCATGAGGTTTCCAAAAGGACGTAAAAGCAGCAATTTTTCTCTTAATGAAGAGAACAAGACTTTTAAATTTTAAAGAAGACCCGTTTCGGCAACAACAGCCCAGAGTGCTTCTACGTTAAATTACCTTACGTGGGCAAATTTTCTGCTATCGCACAAAAGCGGATTTGCAGAACCATTCAACGTTTTTGTGACAACAGCTTTAATATCGAGCTAGTGTTTTCTTCGTTCAAAATCGGTTCTTTGTTTAGCATGAAAGACCTAATATCCCTAAAGAGCTCAAATCATGCGAGGTGTGCACGCACATAAACGAGCACTTAAATATGGATAAGGCCTCTCACATTTTCAAGCATTTACAGGATTCACCTGGGTGTCGGGCACTTTGTTCGAGCGAGTGCTTTGTTGTCATAGATCAAGCAACAACACAGACACAATTAAAAATCAAGGAGGCAGTGCATATTCACTGGGAGAAACCCTCCCTAAATCAACAATTGTTTCATGTAAATCTTAATCTTTTTTTGTAATCTATTGTTGTATCATACCATTGTTATTCTAATCTTCTGCTATGTATTGTTCATCATTGTTATTCCATCCGCAAACTGACGATGGCACAGGAGTTGCCGAAACATGTCTTCTTTAAAATTTAAAAGTCTTGTTCTCTTCATTAAGGTTCCTCATGAGATTTTAATTAATGCTCTCTTTTTTTGCATCTTCAAGGTCCTGAAGAATCAAAATCAAAATATAAACTCTCCCGAAAATAATGGAGGATGTGTTCAAATGACTTAGCCAATCAAGATGGAGTATGCGAATGAGATACAGGAGAGTCTAAAGTTGTGGTAAGTGTCTTTGGCAGCAAGATCATTCTTGGAGATCATAAGCTCATCTGAAGTTGGCTACAGTAAACACCCGCATATAAGAACACACAATTTTGGAGGTCAGGCTGATTGAGTTCTTATTTATCGGGTGCTTAGTGACAAATCAGCAATCAATTTTTATTTAGTAATACTATCCAAAACATGCTAGAGGTATAATTAGCATATTTCAGGAAAATAAAATAAATAATTATTCTATATTTGTTTATATTAACAAATGAACACAATGAATAAAATTAGCCTAGATGAATAAATATTAATTTAACAATATAATCACTGGTGAACATGAACAAGTAAATACATCTAACATGAAATACATGCAGTTCTATAGGGCAGTCCCATATGCCCCACCCTGTCTGGGTGTCCCTTAAGTCTCTAGAAGTGGTAATTGCCCAAACCCTGAGGAGTAATTCTCTCGTCCCCGGAGCCATCAACTGTCATTTGACAGCCTGTCTCTCGAATAACCTCTTGAAAAAAATCTCCATTTTGTGTGAGCTCATTCGAGTATTTAAGAGTGACTTCCTGTAAATACTACGGATAGCTGTGCAAAATGCAAAAATCGAATTCCCTCAAACTTTTTCACAAGAAAGCCCTTTGGAAACCATTTAAGAAAATGCAACTTTTAGTTTGTTTGGAGTTATATTTTTCAAGTAAAGCGATTTTTTAATTTTCACCCTTGGTGAAGCCCTCGAACCACTCAAAAATGTGCTTCGTATTTGCGACACGTGTAAGAAAACTAAAGCAAATATCAAAATTATTTTGACATTACACAATTCAATGGCCCTTCCTTTACAAAGTGCTGTTATTAAAATTGGAAAAGATTCAAACCTGAATTTTTAAAAAAATTTCAAATTTACCCTCATAAACAGCATTATCAGAACGCTCGATTTCGGCAAATTTCAACGGCAAAATTCACTACCTGGTACATGGATTCCGCTATAAAGATGGTATTCTATAGAAAGAGTAAGGCTTCCCCTATCGTTCTGTGAAATAAAATTTTGGGGCAACTTAAACTGCGAATTTTGAAGACCGAAAATATTTACGGTACTTGCTTGAAGTTTATGACCTTTGAACTTATCATTGTCTTCATGAATACAAGAGATCACCTAAACAACAGTTGAAATTATAGCCTGAATGCGACCCTTTCCTCCATTTAAATGATTTGTAGTTATTCTGTATCTTCTGTGGGCATTTATGTCAAAAGTAATATTTTTTTTTACGCTGAAAAGGAGTGCTAACTTGTTTATGAGTACACGCGTATTTGTTTACTGAAGCGGAAATTTGTGAATATTAAATTTATTCCATCTAAGTTCTATTTTGTGTGCTGCAAAGCGTTTAGTGTTCTCATTAAAATAAAATGGTATTGCCAGGTAGAAGGTTTTCTTCTTAGATTTTAAAAACAACAATTAGTATTGACTTATCGTCTACATGCATGGCTTGGTGTACTCAGCAGCGTTACGCCGGGTGTGATATCGGTAAGATGGCGTGACGATATTGAGAAATCGCTTGTCACAAATCGAACTCATCAAATGTATGAAGAACTCTGCACATCAAGGAGGGTGTTTTCCACAGAGGTCGAATGCCGAGGTGGATAACACCCTCCGAGATCTGCAGAATTCTTCACATCCTACGACAGCCGAATTCAATAATTGCTTTATTCTCAACTCGTTGGTGGATGGTGGCATGTGCGCAGGGTTCTATCTAGGGTATTTGAGGGGTAGAAGCTGTCCCCCCAAAATGCCAGCTCATTACAGTTTAGGTATGTGACTGCGTCAAGTGCAGTCCTAGGGTTTCGATTCCCACACATGTTCAATTAAATTGGAAATGTGGCAAAGATTCTAGGTCATTTTTGCATGCCCGGGCTTACATGCGACTCGAAATCCGTTTGGTGTTTTTCGGAATTCAAAACCAAAGCAAAGAAATAGAAAGAAAGTTTAATGTACAGGAGACTTCATCGTAACTACTCGACTGAATTTTTCACAGGCCAAAATTGCAAAAAAAACATGATTGCAATACATCTGGATGGCGGTAAGGAGGATTGGACTGGAGGATTACTTTCCAAAAACTACCATTTGACCTTCATGTAGCACATGGAAATCTTCCACGTCTTTATTGTTTCCAGGGTTCTCTTGAACGACTGTAAACATCACTACAATAAGACAGCGAGTCACAAACGGCTGCCGCAAAAGTCAAGAGATTTTTTTTCACAACGGTAAATGATCTTTCACTGTCAACGATCAGGTCAACTGTCTAAAAGTAAAATGGTATAAGCTCGATACAAAGTAGACAAAGTAGGGTCACTTCAGTTGTTACCAGCTCAGACAAACGAAAAGTAAAAACGAGGCTTCTGATGAGTTCTTAGGGGAGGCTAAAACTGTCTTAGGATAATATCTTTAGAACCACTCCCCAAATCTACAAATAAATAGTACTCCCGGGTCAGTAAGTCACAATAATAATGGCGGCCAGCCATAAGCAGGGAGGGGGGAGGAACAGAATAGGGAGGAGGGAGAAATAGCCCAAAAAAAGTTGGGAGGAGGGAGAAATAGGGGGAAAAAGTAGGGAGGAGGGAGAAAAAGAAACGAAACCGTTTAGGGAGGAGGGAGAAATTGGCTAACAAAGTAGGGAGAAGGGAGATTTACCCCCCTGTTCCCCTCCCCCCAGCAGGGACTGTGGTGACAATAGACCTTTATCACATAGTGCTGAAACAAAAGATTTTGCACGTCTGAAGCGGAAATTTGTGAATATTAAATTTATTCCATCTAAGTTCTATTTTGTGTGCTGCAAAGCGTTTAGTGTTCTCATTAAAATAAAATGGTATTGCCAGGTAGAAGGTTTTCTTCTTAGATTTTAAAAACAACAATTAGTATTGACTTATCGTCTACATGCATGGCTTGGTGTACTCAGCAGCGTTACGCCGGGTGTGATATCGGTAAGATGGCGTGACGATATTGAGAAATCGCTTGTCACAAATCGAACTCATCAAATGTATGAAGAACTCTGCACATCAAGGAGGGTGTTTTCCACAGAGGTCGAATGCCGAGGTGGATAACACCCTCCGAGATCTGCAGAATTCTTCACATCCTACGACAGCCGAATTCAATAATTGCTTTATTCTCAACTCGTTGGTGGATGGTGGCATGTGCGCAGGGTTCTATCTAGGGTATTTGAGGGGTAGAAGCTGTCCCCCCAAAATGCCAGCTCATTACAGTTTAGGTATGTGACTGCGTCAAGTGCAGTCCTAGGGTTTCGATTCCCACACATGTTCAATTAAATTGGAAATGTGGCAAAGATTCTAGGTCATTTTTGCATGCCCGGGCTTACATGCGACTCGAAATCCGTTTGGTGTTTTTCGGAATTCAAAACCAAAGCAAAGAAATAGAAAGAAAGTTTAATGTACAGGAGACTTCATCGTAACTACTCGACTGAATTTTTCACAGGCCAAAATTGCAAAAAAAACATGATTGCAATACATCTGGATGGCGGTAAGGAGGATTGGACTGGAGGATTACTTTCCAAAAACTACCATTTGACCTTCATGTAGCACATGGAAATCTTCCACGTCTTTATTGTTTCCAGGGTTCTCTTGAACGACTGTAAACATCACTACAATAAGACAGCGAGTCACAAACGGCTGCCGCAAAAGTCAAGAGATTTTTTTTCACAACGGTAAATGATCTTTCACTGTCAACGATCAGGTCAACTGTCTAAAAGTAAAATGGTATAAGCTCGATACAAAGTAGGGTCACTTTGTTACCAGCTCAGACAGACGAAAAGTAAAAACGAGGCTTCTGACGAGTTCTTAGGGGGAGGCTAAAACTGTCTAGGATAATATCTTTAGAACCACTCCCCAAATCTACAAATAAATGGTACTCCCGGGTCAGCAAGTCACAATAATAATGGCGGCCAGTCATAAGCAGGGACTGTGGTGACAATCGCATGACTCGAGAAACTCTCCAAGTAAGCACAAGTAGGGAGCTTTCCGTCGTCCTTTTATGTTTCCCACGTAAATATCAAAAAGGTTCACAAATCGAAAGGAGCATGGCTAAACTCAGCTGCCGCAGCTTACGTGAACCATGCATGTCACATAGATTGAAAAACGGTCAAAAACAATTGGGTGTGTCAGTGCCACCTCGTTCAGCTGAAGAGGAACTTACGCACGAAAATGTGCGCAGGAGGGTCTTGAACGAGGTGACAGTGACACACCCAATTGTTTTTGACCGTTTTTCAATCTATGTGACATGCATGGTTCCGGGAAGCTGCGGCAGCTGAGTTTAGCCATGCTCCTTTCGATTTGTCAACATTTTGATATTTACGTGGAAAGCTTCAACGGATGACGGAAAGTTCCCTACTTATCCTTATTTAGAGAGTTTCTCGAATCATGCGTTAGACCTTTATCACAAGGCGGCCATTTTGAGTCCAAGGAGAACAAAAAGCTTTGTTTTTGCACGTCTACCCTCGCACTGGATGAGAGGCTAGACGTGCAAAATCTTTTGTTTCAGCACTATGTGATAAAGGTCTATTGTCACCACAGTCCCTGCTGGGGGGAGGGGAACAGGGGGGTAAATCTCCCTTCTCCCTACTTTGTTAGCCAATTTCTCCCTCCTCCCTAAACGGTTTCGTTTCTTTTTCTCCCTCCTCCCTACTTTTTCCCCCTATTTCTCCCTCCTCCCAACTTTTTTTGGGCTATTTCTCCCTCCTCCCTATTCTGTTCCTCCCCCCTCCCTGCTTATGGCTGGCCGCCATTATTATTGTGACTTACTGACCCGGGAGTACTATTTATTTGTAGATTTGGGGAGTGGTTCTAAAGATATTATCCTAAGACAGTTTTAGCCTCCCCTAAGAACTCATCAGAAGCCTCGTTTTTACTTTTCGTTTGTCTGAGCTGGTAACAACTGAAGTGACCCTACTTTGTCTACTTTGTATCGAGCTTATACCATTTTACTTTTAGACAGTTGACCTGATCGTTGACAGTGAAAGATCATTTACCGTTGCGAAAAGAAAATCTCTTGACTTTTGCGGAAGCCGTTTGTGACTCGCTGTCTTATTATAGTGATGTTTCAAGAGAACCCTGGAAACAATAAGGACTTGGAAGATTTACATGTGCTACATGAAGGTCAGATGGTAATTTTTGGAAAGTAATCCTCCAGTCCAATCCTCCTTACCGCCATCCAGACGTATCGCAATCATGTTCTTTTGCAATTTTGGTCTGAGATAAAGCTCAGTAGTTATGATTAAACCTCTGGTACATTAAACTTTCTTTCCGTATCTTTGCGTTGGGTTAGATTCAAAGGAAATATAACATTTTTGAAAAACACCCAACGGATTTCGAGTCGCATGTAAGCCCGACCAGGGAAGATGGGGGCATGCAAAAATGACCTCGAATATCTTTGGCACATTATCCAATTTTAACAAACTGAACATGTGCGGGATTCGAAACCCTAGGACCGCACACGATGCACGTGCCACCAACGATTTGAGAATAACTTCAGGTGGCCGTTTTTTAGTTGTTACTGTCATGTGATATTACACTCGAGGATCGCGGCATAAAAATAGTAGATCTAGGTTCTTCATTTCATCGTAACGAGAGTTTCAAAATTTTGTAGATTTATTTCACAAGGGTCTTTATCGAGTAGTCTCAAAGCATTATGATGTCACAAGATGTAATAAATGTATTGTAATCAGTTCGATTTGTGAAAAGCGATTTCTCAATATCGTCACGCTATCTTACCGATATCACACCCGGCGTAACGCTGCTGAGTACACCAAGCCATGCATGTAGACGATAAGTCAATACTAATTGTTGTTTTTAAAATCTAAGAAGAAAACCTTCTACCTGGCAATACCATTTTATTTTAATGAGAACACTAAACGCTTTGCAACACACGAAATAGAACTTAGATGAAATAAATTTAATATTCACAAATTTCCGCTTCAGTAAACAAATACGCGTGTACTCATAAACAAGTTAGCACTCCTTTTCAGCGTAAAAAAAGTATTACTTTTGACATAAATGCCCACAGAAGATACAGAATAACTACAAATCATTTAAATGGAGGAAAGGGTCGCATTCAGGCTATAATTTCAACTATTGTTTAGGTCATCTCTTGTATTCATGAAGACAACGATAAGTTCAAAGGTCATAAACTTCAAGCAAGTACCGTAAATATTTTCGGTCGTCAAAATTCGCAGTTTAAGTTGCCCCAAAATTTTATTTCACAGAACGATAGGGGAAGCCTTACTCTTTCTATAGAATACCATCTTTATAGCGGAATCCATGTACCAGGTAGTGAATTTTGCCGTTGAAATTTGCCGAAATCGAGCGTTCTGATAATGCTGTTTATGAGGGTAAATTTGAATTTTTTTTAAAAATTCAGGTTTGAATCTTTTCCAATTTTAATAACGGCACTTTGTAAAGGAAGGGCCATTAAATTGTGTAATATCAAAATAATTTTGATATTTGCTTTAGTTTTCTTACACGTGTCGCAAATACGAAGCACATATTTGAGTGGTTCGAGGGCTTCACCAAGGGTGAAAATTAAAAAATCGCTTTACTTGAAAAATATAACTCCAAACGAACTAAAAGTTGCATTTTCTTAACTGGTTTCCAAAGGGCTTTCTTGTGAAAAAGTTTGAGGGAATTCGATTTTTGCATTTTGCACAGCTATCCGTAGTATTTACAGGAAGTCACTCTTAAATACTCGAATGAGCTCACACAAAATGGAGATTTTTTTCAAGAGTGTTTGCTGTCAGATAACTACATAACTCTATCAGCTGTCAAGATGTCTTGTTTTGGTATTGAGTACTTTTTCTGTACAAATATTCTATAGTTTTTCTGTAGGGTGAGAATTGAAAAAAAATACAGAAAAACTAGATAATATTTGTACAGAAAAAGTACTCAATACCAAAACAAGACAGCTTGAGAGCTGATAGAGTTATGTAGTTATCTGACAGCAAACATAAACTTACATGTTTTGTAATTATGACACTTTTTCCATTTTATAAGAGCATGTTACAATTTTCAGGCTGATCTTGTTCTTATAAAAATGGGGCTTTATTGGCCAAATTTCAGCCTGGTGTTCTTAATCCATTTGTTCTTATATGCGGGTGTTTACTGTATATACAAATGGCCCAAAAATTAACTGACAACTGTTGACCCAACCCTCCTCTATTCAGACCCTCTTATTTTGCCAACATAGGAGCGCGTAACTCCTGTCAAAAAGTTAGCTGTACATGGGTCCAGTCTGGCCAAACGGCCGAGAGCTAAAGTGTGGCCATTGTTTTTAAATTATATCGGTTCTCTTTTTAGCTATACATATGTAGGATTCCCAGAAGCTACAGTCATGCCTGCTCTGGCCATTAACTGTGCGAAATCACCCTTGTACATGTATTTCTTAGCCCGTTCACAGGTAGTTAACTGATTTCTGTTTTGCCTTTCCTGCGTCTTTTCTAATGCCTACCCCTGTTTGTTAACCTGTGAGTTCAGTGTTCATCCCAGCTGAATGCACTGATTATACCCGCGTTCTCCATCAACATTCTACAAATTACTGCAATGGTCCTCTGTTGTTCCAGTTCCCGCATCGGTTGGGTTCCAGACCTCACACCAGCCGACACATGTTCAATGGCGACCACAACCGCAAAATAATAAAGTCAGATTCAATACAGGTAACTTTAACTTATATTTTAATGTATTTAAATCAGTCTATTAACTTTACAATTAGCTACATAATAGTTATACAACAATAGAAATATCCCACGATTGACCTGTATTTTCTCGAAAGGCTCGTGTGTAATAACAAGAAAATACAAGTGACCTGTGGGATATTCCATGGTATACCACGAGAAAGTGCTGTAAAACTATTTTATACGGTAACCATGTCATAGAAAATACAGCAGCCATCACAATCAGTGACAATCGCAGCATACGCGCGGCGCATGATGGGAAGGTTGAATTTAATACCGTGGAATGCTCGGCTTTCCTGTATTCTGATTGGCTGAATTTTCTATGGCATGGTATAGAACAAGATTAATGCAGCAGTTCCAAATCTTCGCTTATGTCAAGAGCCAACCGGTTAAGCAACCAGCAGCTAGCAATATTAACATGATTAGTGTGCCTCCATTTTCAATACTGCTTCCGAGTTCAGTTTCTGGCATCGTACACAAATAGCTAATCAAGGTATAGGTACACGTTTCAAATTATTTCATAACCTTACTTGTTCATGTTAAATAACCATCCTTGATGGAACTGCTGAGAAAAATCCAACAAGGGCTAGCTACCTTTTTATCTTCCCCGCCTCCTGCTAGTTCTTGATGATGTTTTTTCCTCTCTTTTTATCCAAAAATTACATCTCGTGCATTACCAACATTTTAAAAGAACATTGAATGGAAAAGATAGGTTATCTGCGCAATTCCTGAGTTTGTCTCAACTAGATCTGTCTATGATTGAAGTCTGGATTACATGCATATATAGTCTTTTTTTTTTCTTTTTCAAGTTAAATATGCCCTTTTAATTAGAGTTTTAAAGTTCTTGTTCATAGTGCATTATCCCATAGACCTTTCTGTCGCTTTCTTATCCGCTGTGTTCATCAACTTTAGCGGGCAGGTTATAGTAGGAGCGTGACTCATCATGCTTGTCCAAGTCACAATATGGTACACCCCTCATCATGATCACCTCCAGTCGGTCAATCAACTCCGAGAAACTGGGGCGAGAAGACGGATCTTCGTTCCAGCACTCAGACATCAGTTCATATCTATCATGGATTAGAAGATAACAAAAAGTTAAATAACTGCATTGCGGAACGAACCCGATCAATAAACAACATTGGTCAAAACAACGTGAAATACATTAGGACGCTAAATTAGTTTCTCGACATTGTATAGGTGCGTAGAGGGACAAGATGTGCAAAAAACGGAATGTTTCAATAATGATAACTAAGCTTGCAGCCTCTTGCTAAAAATAATGTGACATAGTAATATGATGTACTACAACCTGAACCTTTGCGTATCGTCACAAAATCCAAAGAATAGTAACTTAAGGATTGGGTATTTTAATTACTAGAGGGTTATCCGGTAGCTGAGCTAATTATTGTGACACAATAATGAAGTTATTACTATTACAATTACTTCTAATTTTTTTAGAGCCCCTCTAGACAGCAATTCCATGCTCCTATATGACAACGATAGATTTGCAATTGCGACGGTTTAAATAAATCGTCTGTAAATTTGGCCCGGGTATACATGTAGTTCATATTACAGATCCGATTTGCAGATATTTAATTTAAGTCACTGTATGTCCATAACATTGGTGTTCGCATATCGGCGAAGTGTGCGCAGTTATTTGAACTGTTCATCCTTGGTATTCGTGGTCTTCATGTATGGCTGTTCTCTACTCTTAGTAGCAGCATTACCAGTTGTTTTTATACGATTTAAATATATTCAAGCAAGCCACGTGCAGTCCAATATTGTAAGTGCTGGATAGTTGTTTTTTTTTTCATGTATCAGCGCTATTTCAAAAGAAGAACAACTGATCTCAACGCAGTTCAGTAATTACTTACACTTCATCGCAACACATGTCAGGCCTTTCCATGCGATAACCAGTCTTCAAAAGTCGACACAGCTGTCGATTGGTTAACGTGGGATATGGCACACCACCTGAAATGCATAAAAATAGTCATTAGAAGGTAAGTGGCAGAAAGTGTCGCATGACTAATATCGGAAACAACTGAGGAAGAAAGAATTTAATAAAAAATGAATAATATTTTTTAACTTACCCATGGTGGCCATTTCCCAAAGAAGTATTCCAAAGGACCAGCTATATGAAAATAAAAAAGATCAAGAAGTGCTTTTTTGAAATAATATTACATGAACTCAAAACAACTAAGATTTTAAGGTTTTTCCTTTTTAGTCCATGAATTATAATGACAAGCTGCCTCTCGAACATCTTGGCTTCTTTCCTGCTCTCCAAGCTTCCCGTGTATCATAACTCGATGATACGCGCTAAATCCTCGAAAGGACAAGTTGCACTTCTCTATGTGTGCGTCTGAGGCTTAACCTGCTGTCACACAGCAAGATTGACTTACACATCACTCTTTATGGTGTAAATGCTGTCATTAATTGATTCTGGGGCCATCCATTTCACAGGAAGTTTCTTCGTATTCTTTCCACTGTACACGTCCTCGTAGATTTCTCGCATCAACCCAAAGTCTGACACCTTGACTCGGCTATCACTGCCAACCAGAATATTACGAGCTGCAAGGTCACGATGAATGAAACCTTTCTCTGCGAGATGATTCTAAAAAATCATGAAAGAATTAAAAGAGCACACATTATTTATAGAAATAAAGATTATGATACTTAGTTTCGTTTTTTTGTAAGCCATGTATTCAAACTTATTAAAGGTGTTTGAAATAACCAATAAACGAGGCACGCAAGACCCAGCTCGACTTCAGTTTCAGATGATCCGTTTAGAAAACATTTCTTGTGGAGGTCGAGTCACTACTAAAAATTATCTTTCTACTTCATCTCATTTCGAATTAGCTATATTAATGCCTACCATTCCCTTGGCTATTTGCCAAGCAAAAGAAAACAGCTTTTGATCAGAAAAGCTGTCTGCTTCTTCATCATCATCATCATCATCATCATCAATATTTGCAGTTGATATAAATGTGGCGGCAGCGTTGCTGTGTCCCTGTGATGTTGATGGCATCGGCAGCAGTTTCATGCTTTCCTGATGCAGTAAATTGTTACTGTTTTCTTCCTCTTCGTCAGCATCATCGTCAGCATCATCAATATTTTTAATTGATATCAATATTGCGGCAGTGTTGCTGTTTTCCTGTGATGTCGATGGCATCGGCATCAGTTTCATGTTTTCGTGATCCAGAAAATCGTCTTCATCGTTGTCATCATCATCAATATTTTCAGTCGATATCAATATGGCGGCAGCGTTGCTTTTTTCCTGTGATGCCGATTGTATTGGCATCAGTTCGATGTCTTCCTGATTCAGTAGATGGTTACTGTTTTCCTGAATAAAGAAGGCAAGAAAAAAAGAACATAACCTAACAAGTAATGGTAGTAAACTAAGGGTGTGTAAATCATCTCGTTTAGGTAGGGCAGGATAGAATTGTGGCGCTAATTTCAAACATAATGTGGCGTGAGTTTTTCATATACTGATTGGAAAACATTTGTAGTAATATATCGAAGTACACTGATAAACAATTGTTTTTTCTCAGTTTTGATTTTGGTTTCAATGTTTGTTTTTTACATTTCTTTTTAACTTCCATAGCTTTAGCATTATAATACTTCATGATACTTTTTTGGAATGTACTGTCGATTTTTACTGCCAGTTTGGCCATGTTCACCTATCTGAGCTCATCATATTTAGCACGTGACCATCAATGAAACAAACATTTGTGGATACTTAACGCACCATTGAAGTTTCATTACCATACATGAGTACACGTGCGTTAGTAGATACCAATCCAAATTATAGCATAACTAAAGCATCCATAACTCAGTAGTGTACGCCATGGCGTTTACCATTTGTTAATAATAAATTATGCGGCGTATTGACCAATGAATCTGTAGTGAAATTCTTTGTTATAATCTTCGCAAAAACGGCCATAGAAATAAACAAAAAAGCGAACACTTTCCCTTTTCAGTTACTTCTGCAAGATTCTCAGAGGAAAGGGTGACAACAACGATGATATCTCTGTTATTTCGGAACGGAGTAGATTTTATCATCAACAAAGTTTGCTGTAGCAGTGGTTGACCTTGATCGATCACTTCCTGAGTGTCATCTTTTTCCTGAATGGCAAAATTATTGACCGACCGTGAAATGTGGATATTTTAATATCCATATTTCACGGTCGATCAAAATCTTACGGTGCATGAAAATCTCTCTCTTCGTAGGACACCTAAAAATAGGAGGAGTGATACCCGAGAGAGGAAGACGTTTTACAACATTAAATTTCGCTGAGAGGTCAGAACTGAAAAGTTACATCGGACTTGATCGGTGGGTTGGGAGGAGAGGAGGGATGGAGGGAGTTTGAAGGCTTGGTAGCTTTTCTTGGGAGTAGAGGGGGATAGCTCCTTTATTTCCGAGATTTTCCGATCATCTAAACGCTCCAGCTTGTCCTTTATGGGGTATCCTTGGCTATTTATCCATACTTCCATCCTGCTATTTAGGTCTAGTTAAACTTATCACGCTTTAATAGTTTTCTTACATCTGTCAAAGTTTCTTTTCACTAGGAATGAAATACTCTTTCAACTTTCCTATTGAAATTTTGAAGTCACGGCCATTTTTCCAAAACAAATTTGAAAAGAATATTAGTCTAATAACATTATAACGACAAATTGGAGATGTATGATAATTTATTCTAAAGTGGTATTCGAGCTGTTTTTCTTTACCAGAGAAA
This sequence comes from Micromussa lordhowensis, assembly GCA_964020085.1. Lineage (NCBI taxonomy): Eukaryota > Metazoa > Cnidaria > Anthozoa > Scleractinia > Lobophylliidae > Micromussa > Micromussa lordhowensis. The sequence goes on from OZ026597.1 coordinate 908,766, forward strand.
GCTGTCCAAAGGCGATTTCTTTGCCAACTTGGAAACCGCCAGGAAAAGCCAAGGCCTGATTTTCATCCTGAAGGTCTCGTTTTTCTCCCTGTCAAATATGCACCAAAAGTTAAATATTTTACTCTCCCATTCGTTTGTTCGTTCATTTAATCCATTCAATCATTCGTCCGTCCGCCCGTCCGTCCGTAACTCCGTCCCCCATTCCTTCCTTTTTTCATCCAACCCTCCACCAATTCTCCTACTAACCCCCTGCCCACCGATCAATACACCAGTCAGCTATGTCATCACCATTGACAGTTTATTTCCTTTTAAGCCCTGGATAATTGTTTCTTTAAGGTACTTATTTGAGTTGCTCGTGTATTTGTCTTGTCTTGTATTTATTTAATTTTGCAATCTGCAAGGCTTGTTTTAATTGAAGGTTTAAATTGTTTCTTTAAGGTACTTATTTGAGTCGCTCGTGTATTTGTCTTGCCCCGCCTCGACTAGCTTCTCAGCTATTTGCGGGGCAAACTACCCCAACTTTTAGTTAAAGATTAATAAATAAAAAGTTGTAGATAATTAAATCCAGATACATCATACAAGATTCCCATTCCACAGCTGAGTTACATACTCTTAGAATCAGAGACTGCAAAACTTGCAGTCGCTACCCCATCACACTACTCACTTCCTTGAAGCCCTAAACATTTCTGATCAGAATAGGGTTAAATGTAGGGCACCTACTTGGCCGCATTCGGTCACTTTTTTTTGAGCATTGAAGATCTCTTTGTCTTCATAACATTTCTTCTCCTCGTTCTCCCCAGTGCCTTGGTTTCGTTTGATCTAGAATACAATGAACACGATTAGTTCATAAATAACTAGCAAAGTGGTCTAAACGTTCAAGTAATTAAGTTTCAAGATCAGGGCTGAACAATATAGACTGGAAATTTTGTTATATTTAAAATCCAACACAGCCTACTTAAGAGACATCTAGCCATTGAAAATCCTATTGCTGCAGGTTAAACTGTGAGTGTGGTAGATTGGCAAGAGCTCCATATAATTAGCACGAACTGTCTCATGAAGGACTACATCGCTGTCCTTTACAGAACAGAGTTACTGTTAAATCCATTACTACCAAACACTTGAGGTAACTTTAAATGATTCAATACTACTTTGAGGAAGGTCTTACCGATCGCCTGCTGCGTCGTAACCACTGCAACAGATCACCAAACGGTACGTATTCTATCACCAGGAACTTGTGCTCCTGCAAAGTGCAACAACCAACCAGGGATACAATATTCTGGTGTGCACCCAGCATCTTCATCTGCTCTATCTCCTGTAAGAACTCTTCTTTTTGATCTTCGCTTGGGTCATCTAAACACAAATGATGTAGTTAAATTCCAGTTTTCTACGATTACAAGATTTTAAAACCAGATTCAACAAACTATCGGCCATCTATTAGGCTTTGCTTCAGTCGTGGTCTGAGCATATTCTGACAGGAAATTTAATTGAGCTTCAAACTCGGGACTACTTGCTGTCCAATTTAGGGATAATGGGACGTGGAAACTAGATTCGACGGCTGATTAGTTTCAATTATTGTCCACACTATAAAGAGAGATGGATCAGTTGTGTCGTTCGTAATGTCATCTTAAGCTTAAGACTGGGGAGACACACTTTGCGATCTGATTGCAAAAGACCGAGCACGGCCGATCTGAAAAAGGGTTAAGTATCTGCATATAACGATTCGCCCTTTTATTCATGATTTTGCATGATGATTGCAATCACCTTGCAGTTCTTTGACAGCAACCACCTGGCATTGCTCCTCGGGCTTCAGTGTTTTTTCAGTGTCAAACACTTCTATTCCAACTCTTCTCTTTAGAGTTGCTTTGTAAACCACACCAAACGCTCCTCGGCCCAGCTCTTCCTTGTGTTCTATTTGCTCGGGAAGAAGTTCCCACTTGTCAAGCGGGATAATTTCGCGAGCTGAACGAGCTGATCTGTGGAACAACGGGAAGATAGTTGTTATCAAGTAGTATAAGTTCCAAATTAGATACTTTGTTTTTCAGTGATAGAGACTGCCGTTAAGCATATACCATCAAAGCTATCCCGGCCTCCGAGCGAGAGGTATTGTTATTTCTTCTAGATTACCTGCTAGTCCACTGCAGGTGAACACTCCGCACATTTCTTCAGGTTAACCTGGCACTTTTTGTCACCATTAATATACCCAGGTGCAGAGATTTCTTGCCCCAGGAACACAACACTGACCCCGACCAACGCACCAACCTGTGCCGCTAACCGCTGTAAAATTCTAACATCTTTTCTGTTTCTGTCCCCTTTCTCGTGCAAAAACCAATGAATTTATTTTGTTTCATCGTGAGTAGTAAAAACACAGTGTATAACCTTTTGATTGGCTTGTGATGAGACCGTCTTTAGCACAAGAAACCTATAATGACACATAGCACCAGCAACAGACTGAAGGCGATACCAGATAAGATGTAAATCATCCTCGAGTTTTCTTGTGTTGGTTGACCAACGTTCCCTCTTGTAGGCCCTGAAAAAGGGAAATAAATTTATATCTTAGAGACGCTGGGAGTTTAAGAAATGCTTGAGGACTAAAAAATGGAAATAGGTGGATGGCCAAAATTCAGAAGCCTGCCAAAATTCAAGGAGCCGTAATCCCAATTTGTAAAATCCTTTTTTTAAGCTGAACAAGCATGTCTTTCAAAATCGAATTCACCATGATTTAGACCTGTTTTCAAATCAAAGATACAGAAAGATATACACAGACAAAAAAAAGAAAAACTATTGATAGCAAATTTCGGCGATTTCCTAGGGTTTTGTAAGTCATGAAATCAAAGATGGCGGATCCTAAATGGCGGTTGTTGTCGGTTCTACGCAACATGACGTCATCATTCAATATTGAGGGCCTGGAAGAAATAGTTTTGAGTGTGTTACAAAACAACTAAGTTTCATGGTCTGTCATCCCTGTGATACTCCAAGGGTTACAGGATGTTGTCCACCCCCATCGGTCAAACAAGACCTTAAAAAAAGTCTAAAAGCCCAGTCTGGCGAATTGGTGGCTAAAGACGCCAAATGTTCATGACAATATTTACGTCAGTTCATTATAGCATTCGATGTCAAAACTCTGTTTCGGCGTATTGAAAATTACCGCTATTGCTCTTAGTTTTGCTGAAAACTCGTGTTCCAGTTTTCTCGTGAAAATGAAATTTTAGGAATTATTTAAGTGGGAGGTTAACTTGGTTTTCTCTTCAAGTTTTATCAGCTTCTTCATGGTCCCACTTACCGCTTGAAACCAAGGCTGGTGAAACCGAGGCTGGTGAAACCGAGGGTGGTGAAGCCGAGGCTGTGGAAACCAGAGTGAAGTTTAGCAGATATCCTCTTCGCTCAATTTCTCCGTCTGAGTGGAATATTATTTCCACTTTGTCTTCAGTCACACGAAGATTTTGGCCGGCGGTCTTGTTACCACAGAACACACCAAGTATTTTGCCCATCCCCTCGGTAATTCTCAGAAAGTCTTTGCTATAAAGAAAGGTAAATGATGTTTTTTTTTACCAAACCATTGAAACAGATCAGCTTGTGACACTCGTGAGACATTTCAGTTAATAAATACATACTCCCTAGCAATTAGGATTGTCAAATCGCATTAATAATTGATTCATGCGTAAACGTGCATTATCGAATTATGATGCACGCAGGGAGTTTGGAGGGCACAAAAGAAGCGTAGGAGTTGCTCGAGGAGCAAAGGAGAACGGCTCTAGCATGAGTGCTCTCCAAACAAAACGATGAGTTCGAACACGGGATGAATTGCAAAGACTAACTTTTGAACCAGAACGGTTAACAATAAAACTAAATGATAAGCTGCAAATACAGGGTTGCAGTGGCAAATTGCATTCCTTATTGCATGGTTTGACAGGTAGTACGAGTTGACATTTTACTTCAGTCGTTGTTCTACACAGGTGGAAAAACATCCACGCGTATTACCTGTCGAACCAGCGGAAGAGATGTGACTATGTATTTGGTGAAAAACATACACAATAATTTAGCATAGCAACGTTTTGGATACTGTGCACATATGCTGGGTTGTATAGGCAATCTTATCAGCCTGAGTATAGTGTCTTGGTAAGGGAGCTGTATCTCACTTATCAGCTCAATTTTCGCCGCATCCTCAGCTATCAGTTTAAATTTCAGCTCATTTCTCAGCGATCACAAAATTTTGCAGATCTCAGATGCAACGGCGCATTAAAGCTGCTAAATACTGTTACAATAAAGAAGCTGAAGTGGAATAAATCCGGCGAAGTGTTGAAGAGAGCCGATAAAGAAGCTCACAGGACAACACATTCAACTGCGTGTCAGTGGACGGCAGAAAAAATTTGAAAACGGAGTTTTTCGAAGTCGATGTCGGATTTCCCTGCCCGAGTTTTCCTCAAACACAAATACAAAATAAGATGTGATTGTTACGTTCTTAAATTCCACCGTCTTAGCGTGCACGGTGTCTCAGTGAGTGTACAGTTCTGAAAATAACCATTAACTGGTTCCTTGTAGTTGTCACTGAAGGATATTGCAAAAGGATGTGAGAAAGCTGATTTAGTGAAACGAAACTTCTCCCAGAAAATCCTTTTGAGCATCTTGACGATCTACTAATTGTCACACAGGCGAATGACTTATTAAGTTTGTACCTTATCTAAAAGCTACTGTTTTAAATACCTTACTTCGATACACATATGGTTCATTGCCTAAATAGGGATTATGAGACTTTTTTTTGACGTTCTTTTTCTTTTTCATTTTGTCTTTTTGAAATAGCGAAATTTAAATTTCCAGTCCGTACTGCGCACTCTCGAGAGTTGTTTCGTTGTTTGTTTTATAATGCATGACGTCACTACTTCGCAACCGCCTACATGAGGTAAATACAACTGCCATTATGAATGCGAAGCGGTCGAGACTACTTCGTTCTTTCTGATATCTCTTGATGGAACAACTTTGCATCTGCAAAAATCAATGTGGCTGCAGGAAAAAGAAAGGCCTCAAAGATAAGGCATGTGGTTCGTAACGAATAACATCGATTCGCATTCCATCGAGTCGGAACTAACAAGGTTTATAAACTTTAGGGTGCTGTAAGACTGCGCAGTACGCACTGGAAATCATCTTAAAACCTCGAGAAATATCGCCAAGCCGAAATTGCAAAATTAAGTACACGCGAAATTAATTACCAATAAGTTAATATTTTCACAAGGACAAATGAGGCATGGGTCAATTCCAGTAGAGCTCATTCCCCAACCGGGCCAAACCACGTGTTAAAGCATTTATTTAACGTCAAATTCCCCGGGGTGGAACAAAAGAAGTGTGTCAAATTGAAAAAATAAAGACGTATGATCCTTCTATGTATTATAATATATCTATGTATTATAATATCCATATTTCATCAACAGTGCAGCATCATGTTTGCATTCTCTGCAACATGCGATGCTAAAGCCATGAGGGAGCCAAATGCATTGGGGTTTTCGCGAGGCTAGGCATATACCCGGCCCCGGGTAGGAGTAGAAGGAGCAAGGATCCAGAAAAGATAGAATTTCGCCAGCAGCGTAACACCATCACATCGCTGTGCTACATTAGATACACTGATACACTCGGTAATCACAGCTACATCACTGACCTGCAAACTGGACTTTCTTCCACATCAAAATCCTGAAAGTAAATGTTCATCAACCAGCCTTCAGGAATAGGATACGCAAATATATTTTCCGAATTCCTTGGATAGCTGTTAGGATATCCTTCACTGGTCAGAAAGCCGATCTCTGGGCCAAACGCTGTGAATACCAAAGTAGGTTTCTTAAAAAACCAAAGTAGGTTTCGTACATGTTTCTTCTACGTTACAAGGAGTATATTTTAACCAACATTTTAGGAGAATGAACATCCAGTAACAACGGCCCAGTAAAAATCTCTTCCAGCTTAACCCCAACTTGACATGGCTTGAAAGATGAAAATTCATGTTTACTTTATTGGGCTGATACTGTTTTCATGGACGTCCTCAAAGTTAGGACATCGAGCTTTAGATTTAAGCAATAGAGCACTTTTTTCGTGTTTTTATAGCCTCATCTAAACACGAGGAGGGCTGGGAGAATTCGAGACAGTTATGTAAACCCGAGACGTAGTCGAGGGTTTGTATAGCTTTCGAGAATTCTCCCAACCCTCCGAGTGTTTAGATGAGGCTATAAAAACACGGAAAAAGTGCTCTATTGCTTTTATAAAAGAATTCCCAAAAATACCCGCGCATCTAAAACGTCACAATCGTGTTTACATACTCTCATCTAAACACACCTATCCACCAATAAGAGCGCGCGTAGCGGCTCAGTTATTTTATAATTAGTAATAGAGTACTTTTTCCGTGTTTACTTAGCCTCATCTAAACACGTGAGGGGTTGGGAGATTTCGAAATAGTTTTTCAAACCGGAGACGCAGGTCTGTGGTTTGCAAAACATTCAAGAATTCTCCCTACTCCCCGAGTGTCTAGGTGCTACGCAAACAAGGAAAATTGTGCTCTATAGCTTTTAGAAAATATTTCTTAAAAATACGCGCAAATCTAAAGCTTTACAACCGTGTTTACATACGCTCATCGAAACATCTATCGACCAATCAATAGCAGCGCGCGTAGTGGATCAGTTATTTTATAAAATCTCTTTTAATTAATTGGCCATTTCTTCAATTCATTGACTCCTGACACCCAGCATTGTCCAGAAAGGGAGGGAGAGTAAATTGAACTTCCGCTTTTATTGAAAGATGTCAAAGTGTCCCAAATGTTATGGCCAGTATTGAGGGCATCTAAGATATGTTGTCTTTAGGTGCGATAACTGCATGAAATGTCCGTTTAATCAAGGGGTGCTACACCTAACGAATAGTCAAGAAACTCTTTGATAAACAGCATGGAACTTCTCTTTAAGTTATAGTTTCCAACCCGTCGGTTTTTGCAGTACAGGGTTTTAGCGCTTTGGACCCAGAGAGCCATTTACAGGGCGTTTTTTCAAGTTTACCTGAGACTGACTTACAAGCATGTACTATATTTGACAAGAAAAGAGAGATTAGGCCAAAAAAAACCCTCTTACTTGTGAAATTGACTTGGAGTTCTTTCACATCAGTTCCATGCTTGTTGGTAGCCTGGCAGATATAGTTTCCATCCTTGTCCAGACGGATGGTTGCAGTGTTTGATATATTCGCCAATACTATAGAGTTCCGTATCAGTGCTGTGTATATCGGAAGAGTTCCTCTGGCTGAACATGACAGCACGCCGCCTTGTATTGCTAACAGAGCAGTTGGGAATGTTACCGTTGGTGGAACTAATCGGTTAAAAAATAATGAAAAACTTTTACCATTAATCAAATCACATCTTACTGTAATACATGCAAAAAGATCTAGAGAATGCATACGTCAGACATTGTCCCACTCCATTTGAATTTAGATGTAGAAATCATGTATGCTCATTTCGAAACAAAAGGTATAAAAGCGCAACTAAACTTGGCAAGCATATATGGAGCGTGAAAGACCGGAACATGTATTGCGTATTGTTCTCATTTTTTTCAAATATCTTTCCCTGAAACCGTTTTTTCTGGCAGTTGCCTCATGATTGCTTCAAAAAAAACATGAAACTCTGAGTAGCAAGTAAATGTCTTGGACTAACTAATCCAGCTCTTTACTTCTATTGCTATATTGCTCTCTATTGAACACTCTAATAGTCGATCGATGAGGATTTCAACATGCTATTTGGTTATATACATGTATATATAATTGTGGAGCAAGGTCAAGTTGTGTGCTTAAAACAACCCAGAGAAAAGGAACTTCTGATATGCGTGAGATAATTATGAAACAAAAACTGCGTGTGAAGTGTAAAGGGGAGAAATGATCCAGGCAATAGATTACCATTTAACAACACTGTTTTTTTCATTTTTTTGGTCAAATGTAGCTTTCTGGTGGAAAGAAGACTGATGTAGTTTGTTTTCGTCAGAGGTCCTTTCAGGACAGAGTGTTAAGGTGGCCAAGAGACCTTGGCTCTAATGGCCTTAATAAACGGATAGTGCATGTCACTTAGCGTACATGCCGAGGAATTTTCAGACCACATCAAACAACAGACATTAACAAATCCGTCTACTCTCACAGACTTGTTTGCTCTCGAGATTCTCCGGTTCTATTGATCGTTTCTTTTATCATCTAACGAGACGTTTTGCGAAACCGGATCCTGAAATGGCTGTCTCCTACCTCTTGCGAAGTTGTCGAATAAGGGGAGTGTCAGTTAGGGAACCACCGGAGAGGATATCGGGAAATTGCATATTGTTTTGCAACTACCTTGTCCTATTGCTGATTGTATCTGCGCCTCGTTCAGTGCGACATCGTAAACCTTCATTTCCGCGATTTTCCCTTTAAAAAAACTGCCATCGTCGCCTATAGTGCCCATTCGAACATTCTGTGGGTTGGTTTCAATCTCATAACCTTTGCCAATGTTTTGCGTGACACTAAAATGTCCGTTGATATACAGCGAGTTATTCCCAGTGTTGTAATCGTAAC
>OZ026597.1:922312-1134812 GCA_964020085.1 Micromussa lordhowensis
CGTTTTTCACTTTTTAAACGTGTCATATCCTGGTTACAACTCTATTTTTATTTATTTATCTAACCGTTTTGTTTTAAAAGCTTTTTAGGGCCTATCAAGCCAATTCAAGGCACCAAATACACAACATCCTTCATCTCATCTTCTGATACGCATTTTAAGCTTTTTTACTCTTCTTTCTTTTACTTGGGCATGATTTTGTTCACACCTCGCCCATCTTTAACTCTGAAAGAAAAGACAATAAAACTAGGAGGGTGTGTTTTTCTGTGCTTGCAGCTTTACTTGCAACAACAGCAATGACTTTATTTACAAATTCAGATGAAAGTCCTTGGTAGCTTGCAGTTAGCAAAGCTATTCTAGGCAAGCTCCTTAAGCTAAGCAAGAGATCTATACCATTCAGCTGAAAGAAACATAAAGAAACCAATAAAGAACCGAAGAGAAATTTCTCGATTGAAACAGTACAATTCTAACACAAAATTAGCAAGAGCAGTTTATTGTTTTCTCCAACACTTCTTTAGTGCTTTTGCTGCCTGCCGGCGTTATAACAGGACAGAGCACAGTTAAGGCATTTCTAATTTTTAATTATTTTAAAAACAACGACCATCTAAAAGTCTTAACAATTTCTACCTTGACGCGATTAATAGGAAGTCAGTTTTTGTCAGATTTAATGTAAACTGACAACCATCGTTCAGCCTACATATAGTGCCAGTCTGTAGTGTAGTTGATTTGTTCCTGACATTTGGCTGGAGAAACCTCAGTCATCAAAGATTGAAAGGAAAGCTACAATGATGTATAAAACTTAAAACGGGATGAAACCTGAATATATATATATATATATCACAGGTCTAGTTCTGTGTTTCGATACGTAACGTCTATTAGATTTGGGAATAGTTTACACAAGCTAGCACTTCTATAAAGCCGCAAAAGAAAGGTTTTTTTCTTTATGTAAAATTTACAGTGGGGATGACAATTTTGGGCGATTAAACATTGTATGGATGAAGCAATTATTTACCAGTTTTTAAAAATGTTATCTTATCTTCTCTTCCATTTGCATTTGGATTTCTTTTTTTATTATTTTCTATGACTTAGAAAAACACGCTTCACTGTTGTTTTAATGCCATCACATGCTATTACATGTCCCTCCAAATTGCGTCCAGGGAAACTTCAAATCAATTCAGAGCATTTTTAGTTGCATTTTCATAAGAACATATCGGAAAGATTAGGAACACTAAAACTGCTTCCTAGGAAGGAATACATACCCCCTCCCTTCGTCTGTGATGACTTACCATAAGTGTGTGTCACATACTAGTCGCAATTTAGTATGCATAGGGTTGGTTTCAAAATATCCAATTTTCTCACCTTTTATTACGAAATGCTTTACATCAGTTCCATACTTGTTAGTGGCCACACAGGTGTAATTACCTTCCTGGTATAATTTACTGCTTGTAATGTTTGTTGTGTTCATCAGCACTGTAAAGTTCCGTATCAATGCTATGTATATGGGAGGAGTTCCAATGGCTGAACATTGCACTCTGCTACCTGGAACTAATTCCACTGCAGCTAAAACACTCTTGGGTGGCACTAGTAAAGCAATGTTTGAATTCAGTTAGGACTTAAAGTGCATGTGACCCGAAAAAGAAGTCTTTTTAAAAAATACGCTCATTTAAAAGACTTGTCAAAGTAGAGTAAAATGGCGTTTTTCTTTTTGCGATATCTCGTTTTGTTCAAATTAGGTCATTGATGACGTCACTGATTGTGCAAGTACAGTGGTGAGACACAAAATCAAGAATATCTCTACCAATAATGAAGCAATGCGATCAAAACTTGGCAAGGATGTTGCACCCTACAAAATATACTAGACGGTGTAAATTTGATGTTGCTATGTTAACATGCTCGGTTCGAGTCTCTTTCATCTTCAAAATCAAATATTGCCATTTGTAGCTACACGGGACAAAATATACAATTAAAAATGTTCAAGAGGAGACCCAGTGGAAGGCGGGTCTGGTATGTCTTAGATTGGACCAGATATTTTACGTTTTGAGTCGCAAATGGTAATATTTGATTTTGAAGGGGACTGGAACCGAACATGCTGCCATAGCAACATCAAAATGTGTACCATGTGGTACATTTCGTAGGGTGCAACATCCCTGCCAAGTTTCAATCGCATTGCTTTATTATTGGCAGAGATATTCTTGACTTTGTGTCTCACCACTGTACTTGCACAACCAGTGACATCATCAGTGACAAAATTTGCGTAAAAGGAAAACTTGAATATCTCTGGAACGAAAGAAGGCATCATAAAAGGATAAACGCCATTTTACTCTACTTTGGAAAGCCCTTTAAATGAGCGGATTTTTAAAATGACTTATTTTTCGGGTCATATGCACTTAAAAGATTATTACTTAATAGTCCATGCAGTCAGTCAGTCAGTGTCAGTCAGCGATGCAGTCAGTTAGTTACTTAGCTAGTTAGTTAGTGCGTGATTAAACATTGTATGGATGAAGCAACTATTTATCCGGTTTATATAAAGTTATCTTATATCTCATCTTCCATTTAGATTTCTGGATGTTGCTACGCATGGTGTGTAAAGTAAAGAAATGATACCGGCAATAGTCACCATTTAAAAACACTAATTTTGTCATTGTTTGCTAAAAGTAGCTATTAGTTGGAAAGAAAACTGATGTAGTTTGTTTTCACCAGAGGTCCTTTCATGACAGAGTTTTAGGAGGTGGCCAAGAGACATTGCCTCTAATGGCCTTAAAAAACGGATAGTGTATGTCACTTAGCGTGCGGACGTACATGCAGAGGAATTTTCAGACGACATGAAACAACAGACATTAAGAAATGCGTCTACTCTCGTAGACTTGTCTGCTCTCGAGATTCTCCGGTTCTATTGATCGTTTTTTTTTGTCATCTAACGAGACGTTTTGCGAAACCGGATCCTGAAATGGCTGTCTCCTACCTCTTGCGAAGTTGTCGAATAAGGGGAGTGTCAGTTAGAGAATCACTGGAGAGGGTATCGGGAAATTGCATATTGTTTTTGGAACTACCTTGTCCTATTGCTGATTGTATCTGCGCCTCGTTCAGTGCGACATCGTAAACCTTCATTTCCGCGATTTTCCCTTTAAAAGAACTGCCATCGTCGCCTATAGTGCCCATTCGAACATTCTGTGGGTCGGTTTTAATCTCATAACCTTTGCCAATGTTTTGCGTGACACTAAATTGTCCGTTGATATACAGCGAGTTATTCCCAGTGTTGTGATCGTAACTTGCTGCAACATGAACCCACTTTCCTGTTGTAAGAACCCCAGCAGTTATTATACCTTTCAGTCCAATGAAATCTACTCTTTGGACGATTCGATTAAATAATTTTGATTCGACAATCGACATATAGACTCCCTCCCGAAAACTTATAGCTGAAAAGTAGTTGAATAGTTGTCCATCTTGGCCTCCGGGTTGAACCCAGCACATCAGTGTGATTGAGAACCGAGTGTCCAGGCCCCCCAGTGTATTCGAAAACTCGATGTAGCTGCTAGCAGTGCCGTAAAACATGTACGCTCCGCCTGGTTGGTTGTAGGGTCCGTTTGTAAGTGCAACATCCCCCAGGATTCCCTCTGTCTGCCTGTTGTCTTTTTCTGCGGCTTTATAGCGTGCATTCAAGGGGTAGAAGGCGACAGGTTCTGGCACAACTACGAATTAGAAAGAAACACATTATTTACATCGTCAGAAATAACATGAAAATACGATAGCAGTAGAAACATTGCTTTCGATATTTGTCATCCGTTGCTGACAGATATGCGGCGGTATACGTAGCTTCGTACGTGAGAAGAAAAAGTGAAGTGAGAAAATGTCGACAGAGAGATTTACAAGGATTTAGGCTGTTTTGCTATCAATTTGTTGAATAATAAAACAATTATCCTGCTCAATCTCGCGGAATATCGTCTGATTTTACGGCCTCGTCGGCTAAGTATCAGACGATATTCCGCGCGATTTCGCAGGATAATTGTTAAGTATTCTATTTTTCTTTTTTTAACCCTGTAAAATTAATGTTTGTGTGAGTTTAAATTAAAATTGAATTGAATTAACACGTTTTAAACTTATTATCATAATTATTAAAGCATAAAATACATTCAATTATCATTTCTTACGGGGTGGCACAACAGCTGTGAACTTCATTAGAAATCCTTTATTTCTGCTGTCTGAATGGAATTTTATCAAGGCGTATTTTCCAGATACAAACACTGTCTTTCCAGTGATGTGACCACAGTACTTGCCAAATACCCGATCCTTCTCATTGGTAATCTTCAAATAATCTCGGCTACAAACAAATGAAACATAAACAAGTGACCTTGTGTAACAAGGGATCACTTCAAATTTACACGTGTGTTCTCATGCAGATATTATAAGTGGTTTGGCTGAGTGGCTTGTATTCTATCATTCACTAGAATCCCAGTGGTGCACACAAAGAGGACATTGGTTCATTTCTTTGTTATAGCGCGGACAGTTTGCGAGAGCAGTGCTCATGATGCATAATGCTGTTACTTAAGAGTCCCTTCTTACTGAAGAGTCATTCAAATTGGAAAGTATTCAATTATTACTTGGTGATAAAACGAGGGCATTAAAATTCAGGGTTACGCCACTTTAAGAACGCTAAACTGGGCACATGACCATAGTTGAAAACTTTCCTTTTAAAAATTCAATAATCGTTTTTGTATAAATGTGAGGGTTTTTGACAAAAAAGGGAGGCTACTCTCTGCTTCTCAGGCTTTACATTTTGTCGAGAATGTAATGCAGGTTGCTGAACCTCTCCCAACATTCACAACTTGTTAACACATTAAAAATCAGTACTTACACGCACGATATACTATGCTCCAGGTAAAGTTCGTTAATGGTAATATTAATCACCATGCCTTGAGGAATAGCAACCGAAGAAATACAATCTGTATTTATTAGATCATCGCTAGGATATCCGGGACTTCTGACTGTATTTTCAATCACTGGACCACACCCTGCATGTATCAAAACAAAAGAATAAAAACACAGAGTTGATATGGACGGAATAATTTTATTCCCCGCATTGGCCCGGAAAACCCCATTGCGGGAGTGGTTAATTAACATATTTATTATATTACATTATTACATATTAAACCTGGCGCACTATTTTCCATAAAAAAAATAAAATTCCGACTATTGGCTCATAGTCGGAGTTTTTTAGCCAATCAAAAAGCTAGAAATGCAATAGTTGGAGCTGAGAATTTACTTAAGACTGATAGCCGAGAGCTTGATAGTTTTAACCAGAGAATGTTTTTCACTTTTTAAGTATGTCCAATCCTGGTTACAGCTCTATTTTATTTATTTCTATTTATTTCTCTAACATTTTTGTTATAAAAGCTTTCCAGGGCCTATCAAGTCACTTCAAGGCACCAAATACACAACATCCTTCATCTCATCTTCTGATACGCATTTTAAGTTTTTTTACTCTTCTTCTTTCTTTTACTTGGGCATGATTTTGTTCACACCTCGCCCCTCTTTAACTATGAAAGCAAACACAATGAAACTAGGAGGGTGTGGGTTTTTTTTTTTGTGCTTTAAGCTTTACTTGCAACAACAGCAATGACTTTATTTCCAAATTCAGATGAAAGTCCTTGGTAGCTCGCAGTTAGCAAAGCTATTCTAGGCGAGCTCCTTAAGCTAAGCTTAGCTAAGAGATCTATACCATTAAGCTGAAAGAAACATAAATAAACCAATGAAAACTCGAAGAGAAATTTCTCGATTGAAACAATACAATTCTAACACAAAATTAGCAAGAGCAGTTTATTGTTTTCTCCAACACTTCTTTAGTGCTTTTGCTGCCTGTCGGCGTTATAACAGAACAGAGCAAAGTTAAGGCATTTCTAATTTTTAATTATTTTAAAAACAACGACCATCTAAAAGTCTTAACAATTTCTACCTTGACGCGATTAATAGGAACTCCGTTTTTGTCAGATTTAATGTAAACTGACAACCATCGTTCAGCCTACATATAGTGCCAGTCTGTAGTGTAGTTGATTTGTTCCTGACATTTGGCTGGAGAAACCTCAGTCATCAAAGATTGAAAGGAAAGCTACAATGATGTATAAAACTTAAAACGGGATGACTCCTGAATATCACAGGTCTAGTTCTGTGTTTCGATACGTGATGTCTATTAGATTTAGGAATAGTTTACACGAGCTAGCACTTCCATAAAGCCGCAAAAGAAAGCTCTTTTTTCTTTATGTAAAATTTACAGTGGGGATGACAATTTTGGGCGATTAAACATTGTATGGATGAAGCAATTATTTACCAGTGTTGATAAAGTTATCGTATCTCATCTTCCATTTGGATTTCTTTTTTTATTATTTTCTATGACTTAGAAAAACACGCATCACTGTTGTTTTAATGCCATCACATGCTATTACATTTCCCTCCAAATTGCGTCCAGGGAAACTTCAGATCAATTCGTAGCATTTAGTTGCATTTTCATAAGAACATATCGGAAAGATTAGGAACACTAAAACTGCTTCGTAGGAAGGAATACATACCCCCTCCCTTCGTCTGTGATGACTTACCATTAGTATGTGTTACATACTAGTCGCAATTTAGTATACATAGTGTTGGTTTCAAAATATCCAATTTTTCTCACCTTTTATTACGAAATGCTTTACATCAGTTCCATACTTGTTAGTGGCCACGCAGGTGTAATTACCTTCCTGGTATAATTTACTGCTTGCAATGTTTGTTGTGTTCATCAGCACTGTAAAGTTCCGTATCAATGCTATGTATATGGGAGGAGTTCCAATGGCTGAACATTGCACTCTGCTACCTGGAACTAATTCCACTGCAGCTAAAACACTCTTGGGTGGCACTAGTAAAGCAATGTTTGAATTCAGTTAGGACTTAAAGTGCATGTGACCCGAAAAATAAGTCATTTTAGACAATACGCTCATTTAAAAGACTTGTCAAAGTAGAGTAAAATGGCGTTTTTCTTTTTGCGATATCTCGTTTTGTTCTAGAGATATTCAAGTTTTCTTAATTATGCAATTTAGGTCATTGATGACGTTACTGGTTGTGCAAGTACCGTGGTGAGACACAAAATCAAGAATATGTCTGCCAATAATGAAGCAATGCGATCAAAACTTGCCAAGGATGTTGCACCCTACAAAATATACTAGACGGTGTAAATTTGATGTTGCTATGGCAACATGCTCGGTTCGAGTCTCTTTCATCTTCAAAATCAAATATTGCCATTTGTAGCTACACGGGACAAAATATACAATTAAAAATGTTCAAGAGGAGACCCAGTGGAAGGTGGGTCTGGTATGTCTTAGATTGGACCAGGTATTTTACGTTTTGAGTCGCAAATGGTAATATTTGATTTTGAAGGGGACTGGAACCGAACATGCTGCCATAGCAACATCAAAATGTGTACCATGTGGTACATTTGGTAGGGTGCAACATCCCTGCCAAGTTTCAATCGCATTGCTTTATTATTGGCAGAGATATTCTTGACTTTGTGTCTCACCACTGTACTTGCACAACCAGTGACATCATCAGTGACAAAATTTGCGTAAAAGGAAAACTTAAATATCTCTGGAACGAAAGAAGGCATCACAAAAGGATAAACGCCTTTTTACTCTACTTTGGAAAGCCCTTTAAATGAGCGGATTTTTAAAATGACTTATTTTTCGGGTCATATGCACTTAAAAGATTATTACTTAATAGTCCATGCAGTCAGTCAGTCAGTGTCAGTCAGCGATGCAGTCAGTTAGTTACTTAGCTAGTTAGTTAGTGCGTGATTAAACATTGTATGGATGAAGCAACTATTTATCCGGTTTATATAAAGTTATCTTATATCTCATCTTCCATTTAGATTTCTGGATGTTGCTACGCATGGTGTGTAAAGTAAAGAAATGATACCGGCAATAGTCACCATTTAAAAACACTAATTTTGTCATTGTTTGCTAAAAGTAGCTATTAGTTGGAAAGAAAACTGATGTAGTTTGTTTTCACCAGAGGTCCTTTCATGACAGAGTTTTAGGAGGTGGCCAAGAGACATTGCCTCTAATGGCCTTAAAAAACGGATAGTGTATGTCACTTAGCGTGCGGACGTACATGCAGAGGAATTTTCAGACGACATGAAACAACAGACATTAAGAAATCCGTCTACTCTCGTAGACTTGTCTGCTCTCGAGATTCTCCGGTTCTATTGATCGTTTCTTTTGTCATCTAACGAGACGTTTTGCGAAACCGGATCCTGAAATGGCTGTCTCCTACCTCTTGCGAAGTTGTCGAATAAGGGGAGTGTCAGTTAGAGAATCACTGGAGAGGGTATCGGGAAATTGCATATTGTTTTTGGAACTACCTTGTCCTATTGCTGATTGTATCTGCGCCTCGTTCAGTGCGACATCGTAAACCTTCATTTCCGCGATTTTCCCTTTAAAAGAACTTCCATCGTCGCCTATAGTGCCCATTCGAACATTCTGTGGGTCGGTTTTAATCTCATAACCTTTGCCAATGTTTTGCGTGACACTAAATTGTCCGTTGATATACAGCGAGTTATTCCCAGTGTTGTGATCGTAACTTGCTGCAACATGAACCCACTTTCCTGTTGTAAGAACCCCAGCAGTTATTATACCTTTCAGTCCAATGAAATCTACTCTTTGGACGATTCGATTAAATAATTTTGATTCGACAATCGACATATAGACTCCCTCCCGAGAACTTATAGCTGAAAAGTAGTTGAATAGTTGTCCATCTTGGCCTCCGGGTTGAACCCAGCACATCAGTGTGATTGAGAACCGAGTGTCCAGGCCCCCCAGTGTATTCGAAAACTCGATGTAGCTGCTAGCAGTGCCGTAAAACATGTACGCTCCGCCTGCTTGGTTGTAGGGTCCGTTTGTAAGTGCAACATCCCTGAGGATTCCCTTTGTCTGCCTGTTGTCTTTTTCTGTGGCTTTATAGCGTGCATTCAAGGGGTAGAAGGCGACAGGTTCTGGCACAACTACGAATTAGAAAGAAACACATTATTTACATCGTCAGAAATAATATGAAAATACGATAGCAGTAGAAACATTGCTTTCGATATTTGTCATCCGTAGGTGACAGATATGCGGCGGTATACGTAGCTTCGTACGTGAGAAGAAAAAGTGAAGTGAGAAAATGTCGACAGAGAGATTTACAAGGATTTAGGCTGTTTTGTTATCAATTTGTTGAATAATAAAACAATTATCCTGCTCAATCTCGCGGAATATCGTCTGATTTTACGGCCTCGTCGGCTAAGTATCAGACGATATTCCGCGCGATTTCGCAGGATAATTGTTAAGTATTCTATTTTTCTTTTTTTAACCTGTAAAATTAATGTTTGTGTGAGTTTAAATTAAAATTGAATTGAATTAACACGTTTTAAACTTATTATCATAATTATTAAAGCATAAAATACATTCAATTATCATTTCTTACGGGGTGGCACAACAGCTGTGAACTTCATTAGAAATCCTTTATTTCTGCTGTCTGAATGGAATTTTATCAAGGCGTATTTTCCAGATACAAACACTGTCTTTCCAGTGATGTGACCACAGTACTTGCCAAATACCCGATCCTTCTCATTGGTAATCTTCAAATAATCTCGGCTACAAACAAATGAAACATAAACAAGTGACCTTGTGTAACAAGGGATCACTTCAAATTTACACGTGTGTTCTCATGCAGATATTATAAGTGGTTTGGCTGAGTGGCTTGTATTCTATCATTCACTAGAATCCCAGTGGTGCACACAAAGAGGATATTGGTTCATTTCTTTGTTATAGCGCGGACAGTTTGCGAGAGCAGTGCTCATGATGCATAATGCTGTTACTTAAGAGTCCCTTCTTACTTAAGAGTCATTCAAATTGGAAAGTATTCAATTATTACTTGGTGATAAAACGAGGGCATTAAAATTCAGGGTTACGCTACTTTAAGAACGCTAAACTGGGCACATGACCATAGTTGAAAACTTTCCTTTTAAAAATTCAATAATCGTTTTTGTATAAATGTGAGGGTTTTTGACAAAAAAGGAAGGCTACTCTCTGCTTCTCAGGCTTTACATTTTGTCGAGAATGTAATGCAGGTTGCTGAACCTCTCCCAACATTCACAACTTGTTAACACATTTAAAATCAGTACTTACACGCACGATATACTATGCTTCAGGTAAAGTTCGTTAATGGTAATATTAATCACCATGCCTTGAGGAATAGGAACCGAAGAAATACAATCTGTATATATTAGATCATCGCTAGGATATCCGGGACTTCTGATTGTATTTTCAATCACTGGACCACACCCTGCATGTATCAAAACAAAAGAATAAAAACACAGAGTTGATATGGACGGAATAATTGTATTCCCCGCATTGGCCCGGAAAACCCCATTGCGGGAGTGGTTAATTAACATATTTATTATATTACATTATTACATATTAAACCTGGCGCACTATTTTCCATAAAAAAAATAAAATTCCGACTATTGGCTCATAGTCGGAGTTTTTTAGCCAATCGAAAAGCTAGAAATGCAATAGTTGGAGCTGAGAATTTACTAAAGGCTGATAGCCGAGAGCTTGATAGTTTTAACCAGAGAATGTTTTTCCCTTTTTAAGTATGTCCAATCCTGGTTACAGCTCTATTTTATTTATTTCTATTTATTTCTCTAACATTTTTGTTATAAAAGCTTTCCAGGGCCTATCAAGTCACTTCAAGGCACCAAATACACAACATCCTTCATCTTATCTTCTGATACGCATTTTAAGTTTTTTTACTCTTCTTCTTTCTTTTACTTGGGCATGATTTTGTTCACACCTCGCCCCTCTTTAACTATGAAAGCAAACACAATGAAACTAGGAGGGTGTGGGTTTTTTTTTGTGCTTTAAGCTTTACTTGCAACAACAGCAATGACTTTATTTCCAAATTCAGATGAAAGTCCTTGGTAGCTCGCAGTTAGCAAAGCTATTCTAGGCGAGCTCCTTAAGCTAAGCTTAGCTAAGAGATCTATACCATTAAGCTGAAAGAAACATAAATAAACCAATAAAAAACCGAAGAGAAATTTCTCGATTGAAACAGTACAATTCTAACACAAAATTAGCAAGAGCAGTTTATTGTTTTCTCCAACACTTCTTTAGTGCTTTTGCTGCCTGTCGGCGTTAAAACAGAACAGAGCACAGTTAAGGCATTTCTAATTTTTAATTATTTTAAAAACAACGACCATCTAAAAGTCTTAACAATTTCTGCCTTGACGCGATTAATAGGAACTCCGTTTTTGTCAGATTTAATGTAAACTGACAACCATCGTTCAGCCTACATATAGTGCCAGTCTGTAGTGTAGTTGATTTGTTCCTGACATTTGGCTGGAGAAACCTCAGTCATCAAAGATTGAAAGGAAAGCTACAATGATGTATAAAACTTAAAACGGGATGACTCCTGAATATCACAGGTCTAGTTCTGTGTTTCGATACGTGACGTCTATTAGATTTAGGAATAGTTTACACGAGCTAGCACTTCCATAAAGCCGCAAAAGAAAGCTCTTTTTTCTTTATGTAAAATTTACAGTGGGGATGACAATTTTGGGCGATTAAACATTGTATGGATGAAGCAATTATTTACCAGTGTTGATAAAGTTATCGTATCTCATCTTCCATTTGGATTTCTTTTTTTATTATTTTCTATGATTTAGAAAAACACGCATCACTGTTGTTTTAATGCCATCACATGCTATTACATTTCCCTCCAAATTGCGTCCAGGGAAACTTCAGATCAATTCTTAGCATCTAGTTGCATTTTCATAAGAACATATCGGAAAGACTAGGAACACTAAAACTGCTTCGTAGGAAGGAATACATACCCCCTCCCTTCGTCTGTGATGACTTACCATTAGTATGTGTTACATACTAGTCGCAATTTAGTATACATAGTGTTGGTTTCAAAATATCCAATTTTTCTCACCTTTTATTACGAAATGCTTTACATCAGTTCCATACTTGTTAGTGGCCACACAGGTGTAATTACCTTCCTGGTATAATGTACTGCTTGCAATGTTTGTTGTGTTCATCAGCACTGTAAAGTTCCTTATCAATGCTATGTATATGGGAGGAGTTCCAATGGCTGAACATTGCACTCTGCTACCTGGAACTAATTCCACTGCAGCTAAAACACTCTTGGGTGGCACTAGTAAAGCAATGTTTTAATTCAGTTAGGACTTAAAGTACATGTGACCCGAAAAATAAGTCATTTTAAAAAATACTTTCATTTAAAAGACTTGTCAAAGTAGAGTAAAATGGCGTTTTTCTTTTTGCGATATCTCGTTTTGTTCTAGAGATATTCAAGTTTTCTTAATTATGCAACTTAGGTCATTGATGACGTTACTGGTTGTGCAAGTACCGTGGTGAGACACAAAATCAAGAATATCTCTGCCAATAATGAAGCAATGCGATCGAAACTTGGCAAGGATGTTGCACCCTACAAAATATACCAGACCGTGTAAATTTGATGTTCTATGGCAACATGCTCGGTTCGAGTCTCTTTCATCTTCAAAATCAAATATTGCCATTTACAATTAAAAATATTCAAGAGGAGACCCAGTGGAAGGTGGGTCTGGTATGTCTTAGATGGGACCAGGTATTTTACCGTTTTGAGTCGCAAATGATAATATTTGTCATGACAGAGTTTAAAAAGGTGGCCAAGAGACATTGCCTCTAATGGCCTTAATAAACGGATACTGCATGTCACTTAGCGTGCGGACGTACATGCAGAGGAATTTTCAGACGACATGAAACAACAGACATTAAGAAATCCGTCTACTCTCACAGACTTGTCTGCTCTCGAGATTCTCCGGTTCTATTGATCATTTCTTTTGTTATCTAACGAGACGTTTTGCGAAACCGGATCCTGAAATGGCTGTCTCCTACCTCTTGCGAAGTTGTCGAATAAGGGGAGTGTCAGTTAGAGAATCACTGGAGAGGGTATCGGGAAATTGCATATTGTTTTTGCAACTACCTTGTCCTATTGCTGATTGTATCTGCGCCTCGTTCAGTGCGACATCGTAAACCTTCATTTCCGCGATTTTCCCTGTAAAAGAACTGCCATCGTCGCCTAAAGTGCCCATTCGAACATTCCGTGGGTCGGTTTTAATCTCATAACCTTTGCCAATGTTTTGCGTGACACTAAATTGTCCGTTGATATACAGCGAGTTATTCCCTGTGTTGTGATCGTAACTTGCTGCAACATGAACCCACTTTCCTGTTGTAAGAACCTCAGCAGTTATTATACGTTTCAGTCCAACGGAATCTACTCTTTGGACGATTCGATTAAATAATTTTGAGTCGACAATCGACATATAGACTCCCTCCCGAGAACTTATAGCTGAAAAGTAGCTGAATAGTGGTCCATCTTGGACTCCGGGTTGAACCCAGCACATCAGTGTGATTGAGAACCGAGTGTCCAGGCCCCCTGTATTCGGAAACTCGATGTAGCTGCTAGCAGTGCCGTAAAACATGTACGCTCCGCCTGGTTGGTTGTAGGGTCCGTTTGTAAGTGCAACATCCCTGAGGATTCCCTCTGTCTGCCTGTTCTCTTTTTCTGCGGCTTTATAGCGTGCATTCAAGGGGTAGAAGGCGACAGGTTCTGGCACAACTACGAATTAGAAAGAAACACATTATTTACATCGTCAGAAATCACATGAAAATACGATAGCAGTAGAAGCATTCATTGGAACAGGGATTTCCGAGTTGGTTCTCTGGGGTCATGTTAGAGGTGTTCGTATTGGAGAGGTCACTATGATGACACTGACAGTTTAGAGCGTTAAGTAGCTTAAATCAGGCCCAAAAGTGAGTGTCTTCACTCGCTCACGAACCCTACCAGTTACCCAGACTACCCCATGGCAAGAACTATGGCTTAAACTTGGAAATTTCATCAGTGCACGCATTGAAATTATAATTTCACGAACAAACCGAAATAAGATACAATAGCGTATTCTCCTCGGCCTCGCGCCAAATTCAAGCCATTCAAAATCATAATTCCTTTACTCTTAAAAATGAAAGAGAGCTGGAGAGCAAGGTTACGAACGACATATACAACATATGTATAGATATACATATATATTTATATAAAAGGGAAAAAAACAAAAAATAAAACGGAATCTATAGAAAATTATGTACGACTTTAATGCCAAAAGGAAGAGGGTACAAACTGCTAATGGCAATGGCAAAACAACAAGAAGTAACATGAAAGTGTCCAGGTGTGACCGGATGTCAGGTATCACATGCCATAACTAGTTGTCTTTGGCAACCTAACCCTAACCTAACCTAATCTTATTTTCTAACCTAACCCTAAAACAAATAAAGAGCAAACCGAAATAAGATAATAATCTTGGATTTCCCCATAGGATTTAGGGAAGGGTAGGGTGGGACGCTATTACATCTTATTTCGATTTGCTCGTGAAATTATAATTTCAATGCGTGCGCTTCGCGCACTGATGAAATTTCCAATTTCACTTCAGAAACCTCCATAAGATATAATAGCGTATGTTTAAAGGCCATGCTAACCTTCTCGAAGCACAACAGATTGAAAGGAGCCTGCGCTTTCAGAAGCAATCTCCCTAAGGTAATGTCTCCTAAATGTGGATTCTTTTTTCCAATTAGCCATAGCCAAAATCTCCTGGCAAGAGAGGCCCTTGGCTTTGGCCTTAGAGATAGACGCACCTCTGGTTGAATGAGCACGAAACTCAGAGGTGTCAATCCCCGACTGTTTCATTAACTCCACAAGCCACCCTGCAAATGTGCATGGGACTACCTCCCTGTGAGGTCTGATATAGCTCAAAAGCAACTGGGTCTTGTCCGACCCTGCACGCCAGCCCTTAGATCGGTCCAAATAACAAGATATCATGGAGGTCACACATACCAGAGGGTCACTATCAAACCTATCAAACGTCAGTTTAATAGGAAGCTGCCCTTTTCTCCTCGATTTAGTGAGTACGCCAAGCCCAAAGCTAATTGAGTTATCATTTATAGTCGTGTATCGAATATCAAGGGCTCTGAGATCAGAGGATCTCCCAGCACAGGCAAGAGCCAGTAACATACTTAATTTAAGTGTCAAGCATTTGTTTGAGAGGGCAGAATTCTACCCGAGAGAATGAATATAGCTAAGCACTTTGTCAACATCCCAAGTTACAACATACCTAGGCTGTGGTGGCCTAGCATTAAAGCAGGCGTTAAGGACTCTGCAAACGAGATCATGTTGCCCCACCTTAACACCATCAATAGGCTTATGAAAGGCAGAAATCGCTGACCGTTGAATGTTAACGGTGTGGTAACTTCTACCCTTTTTAAATAACTCTGTCAGGTAGTCAGCTATAGAGGCCACAGTGGAGCAAAATGGATCAACCTTCTGTTAACCACACCAGCTACTCCACTGTTTCCAGGCGCTGTTGTAAGCCCCTGCAGTGCCTTTTCGCCACGAATGGGAGCGGAGCAAATTTGCAGTGTCCTCTGAAACGCCACCTGTAAGCAAGTTTTACCTGTAACCATCCAGGCCGCTAATTGCAGGTGGCCCTGCAGAATCAGAGGCTGTGGCTGTTGGTTGGGAGAGTGTAAAAGATCCCTCAGTGGAGGAAGTAGAATGGGATGCCTGCAAGACATGTCCGACAGGACTGGGTACCATGCCTGTGCATGCCAGGTTGGTGCTATCAGAACCATTGTGCCCTGGTCCTTCCTTATCTTTGCCAGACAACGGCAAATCAGTGAAAATGGGGTATGGGGGGAAGCAGTAACCCTTCACATTCGACCAAGGAATCTGAAACCTGAGCAAAGGGGTCTGGGAACCAACTCACAAAATTCGCAAGTTGTGAATTCATGCGATCCGCAAAGAGATCTATTGTTAGGGGGCCCCATAACTGGTCCAATGTTTGAAAAACTTTGGGATTCAGTTTCCAGTTGCTCGAATCTCTGAAATGTCTCGACTGCCAATCTGCTTTGTGATTCATATCCCCTGGCAAGTATTCTGCTGTAAGGGAAATTTCCTTCCTCAGAGCGTATTCCCATAATTCCTGGGCTATCCCTACTAGCACCTGAGACCGTGTCCCCCCCATTTTTGGTAGGTATGCAACTGCTGTTCTGTTGTCCATTCGGAGATGGGCATTTATATGCAGTAATGATTCCTCCTTAGTCCAGAGCCCCCTGGTATGAACTCCCTGACACACTGCCCCCCAGCCCTTCAAGGACGCATCTGTCGTAATAATCAAATCGGGGGCTGGTGAGATTATTGACCTCCCATTCCAAGTCGACAGTTGGTGGATCCACCACTGGAGATCGTTCTGGCATTCCTTGTTTAGAGGAACAACCGAGTTGTACCCCTTCCCTTCCAACAAGCCTTTCGCCTGTAGCATTTGTAAATGCCTGTAATGGAGGGGAGCTGAGAGGACTGCTTGTAAAGTTGAAGTCAGTCTCCCAATAATGTGAGAGAGAGTTCGCACTGAGGCACTCTTCTCTAACATCAGGTCTTTGCAATCCTGGAGAAATTGGGACATTTCTCTGTTGGCAAGAAAAGCTTCATCTCTAGGGAGTTGATGACAAAACCTAGGTATTCCATGCACCGGGCTGGATGTAAAACTGACTTCTTCCAATTGATCACAAAGCCTAAATGTTGAAGCAGCCAAAGGGTTGAGTCACTGTCCCTCAAAATACCCTCTTGAGTCTGACTGAAAACAATAATGTCGTCGAGATAGATAACTAGTCTCAGGCCCAGTCTCCTTAATAGGGCAACTAGGGCTTTAAGAGCTTCGTAAAAAGGCGAGGGGCGGGACCTAACCCAAAGGGGAGACAAGAAAATTGGTATCTCACGCACTTGTGCAGGAAACGCAAGAGGGGTTGATGTTGTTTACTTACTGGCACAGAAAAGTAAGCATCTTTCAAATCGATTTTTATCATCCAGTCCCCCATCTGAATCAAATGTTTCAGTAAATACAGACCCTCCATTTTGAAGTGCTGGTATGTTACGTAAGAATTCAACTCTTTCAAGTTGATTACAGGTCTGTTTCCCCCATCTCTCTTCTTGACTAGGAAAACTGAACTTAGAAATTCCCCATTCATGGGAGAGACCACCTGAATTGCCCCTTTCTGGAGCATCTCCGATATCGCCTGATCTATGGCAACTTGTTCGGACTGGTTGTGAAATGTCAGAGGAGGAACACGACTCTGATGTGGAAAACTGGTAAAAGGGATCTGAATTCCCACAACCATTTCCAAAATAAACTGATCTCGAGTCAGTAGAACCCAATTGCTTAGGAAGTGTTGGAGCCTGGCTGCTAACTGGAGGGGTCTGGGCAGAATTGTGGTGTCCATGCCCATTGCCATTAATGCAGGGTGGACATTGACCGGCACCACCTGATTCTGTACCTCCAGAGATTTGGTTAGCATCTGGGGATTGGGTGCTTGATTCAGGTGATCTCTTTCGGATTCTAAACCTGACAAACTTGCCTTTAAAGTATCTTTTGTGGTTGGAGCCTCTGGCCCTGAATGACGCAGATCTGCCCCCACCCCTACCGCGAGATGGGGGACCTCCTCGAAAGGGCTGATGGGTAGATCTGGTATCCTGTCGGAAAACCTCTTTCCTGGTGGAGACTGAGCCCTTAAAAGAGGCAGGACGAGGCCTCGAAGACCCTGACAAGTGAGTAGATATTTCCTTAGTAGATTTGCGAATCTTGGTTGCAGTGCGCAAGGCTTTGTAGAACTTTTTCTCGAACAAATTCCTTTGGGATTGAGGCAGACAAGACTCATGCTTGCTAAGCAACTTTTTGGCTTTTTTTGCATCGCCAGTGAGCCGGCTCAGTATATCGAGTCTGCGGGCATAGGTCAAGCTGACATTAGGCTGCCCTAGAAGGGTAACAGACTGTTCAACCAAACGCAGACACTCAAAGAGATCCAGCTCTTCGGGAGATTTACCCGTACGGACCTCTTTAAGGTTAAGCCAGAGTCTACCAAGGGGTCCCATGACGTTAGAGATCCGAGCTTGTGTTTTAGAAAGCGTGCCGTCACTTTCCTTGCCATACGATTTATTCAAAGATTGAAATAGCTCGCCCAAGTAATCGTCTACTTTGGGAGTATTCAAGCAATTCACCTCTGGAAGTGGATTAGAGTCAAGGACTGAATCCTGGATGGCGTTGTCCTTCACATAATGCGTAAATTTGTCACTCAAGTATTCCTCCATGCCTTGAGTCAAGAGAAGTTTTTGGCGGGCTTTTGAGCCTGTGTCGAATCTCGTGTATTTGGCATCCTCTATGTGTTTAGACGAAGCAGGTACCTCTTTTATGCGACTCTGTCGCTTTTGATTAGCACTAGCTTCACTTGAAGAGCTAGAGGATCCACTCGAGTCGCTTTTGTTACCCGAACTCTCGTCATCTTCTGAACGGGGCTTTGACGAACTGGAGGTCGATCTCTGATGCCTCCGATTGTTCGCAGATCTAGGAGTTTGTTCGTCCTCTCCGTCAACAACACTCTCCTTTGGGGTGTCGACAACAATTTCCCCATCCTCAGGAAGGGAATTTCTTGACAGGTCGGCCATGCAGCTTCAACAAGGGTTAAAATAACTTGAAATCTTTAGCGAATTTACGAACGAGTGAGAAACATTGTCACTCAGCGCGAAGCCATTTTTGAGAGTGAAGGAATTTTACATGGGGTCGAGGCTCTAGCCTCGTTTTTGACTTTGAATGGCTTGAATTTGGCGCGAAACCGAGGAGCATGCCCTATTATATCTTATGGAGGTTTGTGAAGTGAAACTGGTTCTTTCACTTAGCAAGGACCTTTGACTTCAAATTACCGCTGGAAAATAATTTAATGTAACTCCTTTTGCGTTTGTGGAGAGACGCAATTTTTTTTCGAATTTTTCTTTACGTGTTCGGGATTCAAAGTCCTTTGGCCACTCAAAAGTGCCACTTGATTCAAAGAAGGCTATCTCGATGCAAAAATTCGAAAAGTCCGAGCTTGGTTGAGTGTGTTTCAAAATTTCAAATTTGTATCTGTGTATTGATATCAAGTGATCAATATTCATTAAGTTGATTGATTCTCTATATCAATTGCTATCGCCCCCAGCAGTCACTCTTGTAGAAATACGTCCACTCGCTCTTTTTCCGTTTTGGTTTTATCGTTATTCAAGAAATGTCTACCTTCTGTGCCCTGACAAGTTTTAAAGTTATTACCATAATTATTAAAGCATACATTACATTTAATTATCGTTTCTTACAGGGTGGCACAACCGCTGTGAACTTCATTAGAAATCTTCTGTTTTTATTTCTGCTGTCTGAATGGAATTTTATCAAGGCGTATTTTCCAGATACAAAAACTGTCTTTCCAGTCATGTGGCCACAGTACTTGCCAAATACCCGATCCTTCTCATTGGTAATCTCCAAATAATGTCGGCTACAAAGAAATGAAACATAAACAAGTGGATCACTTTAACCTTAAACCCAGATTCTTCGTTCTCTCGAAAGTCACTCACTTGGGCAGTAAGGAGCGAAGACTCGAGGTACCAGCTTCAGGTAGAGTGTATCACGAATGCCCATGTCAGCTTTTTAACCATAAGTTTGAATTTCGTACTGTTGTGAGAGTGTAGCAAGTCATATTTATTCACTCAGCCATTTTCCTTCTGAGCAGAATGTGTACTGAACAGTCGCATAACTTCTTACGTGCATGGCAATGTTAAGTTACACTTGTGTTCTCATGCAAATATTATAAGTGGTTTGGCTGAGTGGCTTGTATTCTATCATTCACTAGAATCCGAGTAAGACAAGTTCCAAAAGTTTAAAAGTCGGCACACACTAAGGACATGCTGCGGGGTTTTATGAACGTTTAGGACCCATGTTGCAGGGACAGTTAATAAGCTGGTGCACTCGAAGAAGATATTGGTTCATTTCTTTGTTATAGCGCGGACAGTTTGCGTGAGTAGTGCTCATGATTCGCAATTAAAACGGGGGTCATTTTGTCCCTGCTTCAAGACTGACGAATTCGAACCAGCTGATGTTCATCCAACATGTTGCCCCCAATACATAGCCGTTTCTGCGCGAGCAAACCTTTCCCACTGGGAAGAATATCGCTGCAACATGCCCCCGAAACATATCCCTTAGTGTTTGCCACACTTAAGACTCTAAATGACTATCTTTGTCTTTGTATCAAAGCAAAAGAATAAAAACACATAGTTGACATGGACGGAATAATTGTATTTCCTGCAACTGTTTGTTTCCATTGGTCCTGAAAACCCCATTGGGGGAGTAGTTAATTAAGATATTTATTACTTATTTTCTTTTTAAAAAGGAAAAAAAAAACATTCTCTGGTATCAGTCTATAGCCTTTACCCTTAAAGACTATATACCAATTATTCCATGAGCCCGAGTTGGATATGAAGTAATAAAATAACCAACGAGCGCGTAGCGCGAGTTGGTTATAATCACTTCATATCCAACAAGGGCGAATGGAATAATCGTTTTAGTAAATTCTCAAACCGGGTTTTGCCGCCGATTTTTATTTCGGCCATTATAGAGGGCTGAAGTTGAAAACATCGTGCGGAAAATTTTTAAACTTGGCGCACTATTTTCCATATGACGTAAAACTCCGACTATTGCCTCATAGTCGGAGTCTTTTAGCCAATCAAAAAGCTAGAAATGCAATAGTCGGAGCTAAGAATTTACTAAAGACTGATAGACGAAAGGTTAGGTTTTAATGTTTTTAACCAGAGAACGTTTTTTACTTTTTAAATATGTCCTATCCTGGTTACATTTTGTCGAGAATGTAATGCAGGTCGCTGGACCTCTCCTGCTAACACACTCAAAATCAGTACTTACACGCACGATATACTATGTTCCAGGTAAAGTTCGTTAATGGTAATATTAATCACCATGCCTTGTGGAATAGGAACCGAAGAAATACAATCTGTATTGTTTGGATCATCGTTAGGATATCCGGGACTCCTGATTGTATTTTCAATCACTGGACCACACCCTGCATGTATCAAAACAAAAGAATAAAAACACAGAGTTGATATGGACGTAATAATTGTATTTCCTGCAACTGTTTGTTTCCATTGATCCTGAAAACCCCATTGGGGCAGTAGTTAATTCAGATATTTATTACTTTTTTCTTTTTAAAAAAACAAAAACCATTCTCTGGTATCAGTCTATAGCCTTAACCCTTAAATGCTGTGGACTGATAGACGAAAGCCTATGTTTTAATTTAACCAGAGAACGTTTTTCACTTTTTAAACGTGTCATATCCTGGTTACAACTCTATTTTTATTTATTTATCTAACCGTTTTGTTTTAAAAGCTTTTTAGGGCCTATCAAGCCAATTCAAGGCACCAAATACACAACATCCTTCATCTCATCTTCTGATACGCATTTTAAGTTTTTTAACTCTTCTTCTTTCTTTTACTTGGGCATGATTTTGTTCACACCTCGCCCCTCTTTAACTATGAAAGCAAACACAATGAAACTATGAGGGTGTGGTTTTTTTTTGTGCTTGCAGCTTTGCTTGCAACAACAGCAATGACTTAATTTACAAATTCAGATGAAAGTCCTTGGTATCTCGCAGTTAGCAAAGCTATTCTAGGCGAGCTCCTTAGGCTAAACAAGAGATCTATACCATTAAGCTGAAAGAAACATCAATAAACCAATAAAATAAATAAATCAAATCAACTTTGTTTAACGAGGGTGAGACACAACAGTGTTGAACTGAAAAACCCGTGGCAATTCCCGATCGAGTTGGAATTTAGAAATGTTGGTTTTTGAGGAGGGAGGAAAACCGGAGAACCCGGAGAAAAACCCTCGGAGCAAGGCGAGAACCAACAACAAACTCAACCCACATATGACGCCGGGTCCGGGAATCGAACCCGGGACACATTGGTGGGAGGCGAGCGCTCTCACCACTGCGAGACCCCTGCTCCCCTGAAAAACAAGCCGAAGAGAAATTTCTCGATTAAAACAGTACAATTCTTAAACAAAATTAGCAAGAACAGGCTAAGATGGTCCGTATTTTCAGACGCTCCAAAAAAAAAAAAAGATGAAAAAGCTTAGAAGCGGTCGCCAATCGGTCCTTGTTTTGTCTTACATTTCTTCAGATTTCACAATTTCTACCTTGACGCGATTAATAGGAACTCAGTTTTTGTCAGATTTAATGTAAACTGACAAACATCGGTCAGCCTACATATAATGCCAGTCTCTATTGCAGTTGATTTGTTCCTGGCATTTGGGTGGAGAAAACTCAGTCATCAAAGATTGAAAACGATAGCTGTATAAAACGGAAAACAAGCTAGCACATCCATGAACCAGCAATGATAACTAAGAAATGTTTCATTTTTGTTGCTGCAGAGTCGAGTTGTGTAGCAGCTTATCATCGTACCATTGACACTATCGTATTTGGGACTAACGACCTTTACCTTCTGCTTCGACTAGCTAACGCTACCTCCGATTTGTGTGAATTACAGTACCGCCGAGAAGAAGAGGAACAAACCCATCCAAATAAGGAAATGTTGAGCTAGACTGGGTTTCCACATGAAAAGAAACAAAACAAAACCTTGCTTGTTTGGTTGACTAAACTTTATTAGGGCGTTGTTCGCCAACTTTGCGGAAGGATCGGCGAGGATAAATGTCGAGGATAAATGTTGAGTGTTGCACTTGCTTTGGTTTTTGCTCCTCTCGCTTCCTCCAGCCAAGTTTCCGCCGCATTCGCCGAACAGTTTTCGGTGATACTTCAATGCTAAATCTGAATTGGTGAGACTGGCAGAAACCTTAACACAAAACTGACTGAACACAAACGAGCCGCGAGAAATGGTGATGCCAATAATCACATTGCTGTACATCATTAACTGACAAACCACAACATTGACTGGGACACTGCCCAATGCTTAACCTACAGTACGAACTATTTTCAAATACTGACTCTGGAAAGCTGGTACACAAGTTAACTTAGCACAAACACCTCTTAACAGTTGTCAACAACTACCGGCACCTTACAAACGACTTATCCATCACGTAAACGAAACCGACAAACGGAGATCTAACAGACCGGCTTAATCTAATTAATACACGGACCTCTGAACCGACCAATTTCAGTAACAATAGACGGATCGAAACCGACCAATGACTGATGACAAACTTGACACGAGTTTTTCAGCAAATACAATCTTGGCTTAACTGACCAATCACTTTCAACGGACCAGACTTATAACATCGACAGACAAACACTATTCACTTGACTCTGAAGACGTTATCGAAACGTCAGTCACCAACAACAGCTCTTTTCAGAACTACCCTCACCCGGACGATCACACCATACGAACTATTTAGCAATTATGTTTCGGTAGACGCATACTATATAAAATTTACACCGATGATGACAATTTTGCGCGATTAAACATTGTATAAATGGAGCAATTATTTACCCTGTTTAGATAAAGTTATCGTATCTCATCTACCATTTGGTCGCATTTTCAAAAGAACATACTGCGGAAAGATTAGGAACATGAAAAATGCGTGGGGGAAGATTCTGTCCTCCTCGGAGGAAGGGATACATACCCACTCTCTTCCTCTGTTACGACTTACTATAAGTACCTTTTAAATACTAGTCACAATTCAGTATGCATTCATGCATAGGGCTAGCTTCAAAATATGTTATTTTCTCACCTTTTATTACGAAATGCTTTACATCAGTTCCATACTTGCTGGTGGCCACACAGCTGTAGTTACCTTCCTGGAATAAGTTACTGCTTGTAGTGTAAGTTGTGTTCATCAGCACTGTAAAATTCCGTATCAATTTTATGTATATGGGAGGGGTTCCAGTAGCTGAACATGGTACACTTCTACCAGGAACTACTTCCACAATCTTGGGTGGCACTAGTGAGGTAATGTTTCAATTCAGTTAACGCTTAAAGATTATTACTTATTATTAAAAACTGGATCATTGCATAATGCAATTCGAAAGTTTTGATTGGCTTAGCCATCATGGTATATGAGCCATTATCAAAAACTGGATCAATGGATAATGCAATTCGAGACTTTTCATTGGCTTAGCCATCATGGTATATGAGCCATTATGCCATGATCTACAAAAATGGCGTGCGTATGCGTGATTTTTTGGGCCTTTTTGTTTTCATTGTAGTCTAGTTCTCTATTTTTTGGGGACGTTTTTAATAAAACAATTATACCACTCGCGCTTGTTGGATATGAGATGATTATAGCCAACTCGGCGCTACGCGCCTCGTTGGCTATCTATCATCTCATATCCAACGCGCGCTCATGGAATAATTGTTAATTATAACCCACCCATTAATTTTCGCGTGATTTTATTGGCTACTTTACGTCACGTGGTCTAAATCGCCGGACAGTTATCACGCAATAACCCCCGCTCGCGTCGATATTTCTCCTCTGATTGTTTCCGTCGAGGAAAAACAGTCAGCCCAAGAGTTTCAACTTTTGTTTTCTTCAGTTAACATGGAAGGAGACCAAACTCGTTTTAATGAGTGTAGCGACAGTGACATTGAAAAGCTGGTGCCACTAGCTACGCGCCTCGTTGGCTATCTATCATCTCATATCCAACAAGCGCTCATGGAATAATTGTTAAATAGCCCATGCAGTTCCGACTTGACCAAGACTTCACAACTGAGTGAGAGTGAGACGGCGGGCGGCGGCGGCAGTAAACCAGTCAGTCAGTCAGTCAGTTAGAGCGTGATTAAACATCGTATGGATGAAGCAATTATGTACCCTGTTTAGATAAAGTTATCTCATCTTTCATTTACTACTCTCATTACTAGTCATAATTCAGAATGCATAGGGTTAGATTTTAAAAAAATCTTAATTTCTCACCTCCTTTTATTACGAAATGCTTTACATCAGTTCCATACTTGTTAGTGGCCACGCAGGTGTAATTACCTTCCTGGTATAATTTACTGCTTGCAATGTTTGTTGTGTTCATCAGCACTGTAAAGTTCCGTATCAATGCTATGTACATGGGAGGAGTTCCAATGGCTGAACATTGCACTCTGCTACCTGGAACTAATTCCACTGCAGCTAAAACACTCTTGGGTGGCACTAGTAAAGCAATGTTTGAATTCAGTTAGGACTTAAAGATTATTTCTTAATAGCCAATGCAGCTCCGAGGAATTGTGGGTTGTGTGTGGTTTATATACATTCAAACGTTTAATTTCATTCACACGCGACAAAAATATAGGTAACTTCACCTGTACCTCAGCCAATGTCATCTACTGCATATTCACTTGACTCTGAAGATGACTTCCGCTCAGGTTGTCGAAACGTCAGTCACCAACAACAGTTCTTCTCAGAACTACACTCACCCGGACGATCATACTATACGAACTATTTGCACTCTTTGTAAAAATTTGTACATCGGCGAAACAGGGAGACGACTATGCGACCGATTCCGAGAGCACCTTCGAGACGTAGAGACAGGACGACAAAAACGCATCTAAACCGGTTGCCAGACACTTTAATCTCCCCAATCATTCTAAGCAACACATGGCAGTCTGTGGCCTCTCCCTACATCAAGGTAGCACGGAAAGCCGCAAAACTATAGCACAAAAATTTATTTTTCAAATCGGCACTTTTAATCCTCACGGTATCAACGAACTCTTTTCATTCAACTAATTTATTCTGTTGTTTTTACCATGCACCAACCAATAGCGTAGCTCCATATTTCTGTATATGTACCAAACACAACCCACAATTCCTCGATTCGCTCCGACGAATGGCTAACGCTCGAAACGTCAACTTCCAAATCTCTTCACGGTGGACAATTCACATTATCAACTCAGTTGATAAAACCAAATTATAAAGTTAAAATTAAGTTCGAAACCGAGGAACATAGATGACTAGAAAATAGCATAAAGAAAATACACGAGCTGGTTGGTTAAAAAATCTACTTAACAATTAGATTATGAGCCCGAGATTACTAGAAATCGAGAGCGAATAATCTAATTGTTTTAGTATTAATCTACTAGTCGAAATGTTTACATTTTGTGATGTCTTACATGAAACAAAACAAAAAACGGAAACAAACTCTCGAGAGTGCGCAGTACGGACTGGAAATCATCGTTAAATAATACAGCTGACCATAATTTCAGAGTTTACTTTAGAGATTCCACTGTGATTTACGGGGCATCTCTGACTGAAACGTAATCGTACCTTCGGCGAAGTGTAGTTGTTAACCCGTGCTACATTCGATATATACAGGTCTGTTAGCAGTTGTTTAATGTGGCTAAGATTCACAATCTCCATCTTTATAATAAAACCAAACATTAGAAACGTACTTACAGTGTGGACCAACAGTGAAATAAATCAGAAATCCACTTTTTTGTTCACTAATGTCTGAGTGGAATTTTATCAATATCTGGTCTCCAGTTAAAAGAATGCTCTGTCCAGTCCGCTGGCCACAGTACTTACCAACCATTCTTCCGTCATTAACAATCTCTAGATAGTCATACCTGGATAAGAGATGGAAATAATTGGCCGTTATCACTTCCTTTACAGCCAAGCTTGATCGGGACCGTACTGGGAGAATAATGGAGCTTTGTCTTCTTTTGGACTGGCTGATTTGACATATATACTTGTGACGGATGTGACATTAAACCACGACTACTTTGATATTTGCATTTTGTCTTGTTAGGTCTATATCTCGGGGGAAAGTAACATGTCAAAGAGATGAACAAGATATCATGCTCACAATTTCACTTAAAAGCCCCTCAAAGGATATTGCAAGAGTCCAAGTTCTCTGAATTTTATAAATAAGCCTTGTAATTATTTTCTGACTAGCTGTCCTTTGCCATAAAGCAATAACAGTCTCATCAATTTCATTCACTCCACTCCAATCGGTTCTTAACAAATTAAAGGAAATAGCAGATCGTGTTGTAGACAGCAGTGGGTATAAAAGCTTAAAGTAGCGGCTATCTGATGTGCTTACCTGCATGCGTAATCCTCCAATTCAAAATGGATGAAAGAAATGTTCATCGTCCGGTTGCGCGGAATAGGAATCATATAATTGCAGTCCATATTGCTTGGGTATTTGTTAGGATATCCAGGACTTTTTAGTGTGTTATTAACCACCGAACCACAACCTGTTTAAGGAAGGGTATATACAAGTTAACTTATGCTAATGTATATAATGACACATTTATGTCATCTTAATGGCAGTAACCGTCATTTATCGACATTCAATTACTTTTTAAAGCTGAGTGTAATTCCTGACGTTCATGCTAATTGTTTCTGCGCATCCTTACTGCGTACGCAAGTCACGCATCGAGTGCGCGCTAAATAATAAAATGAACAATGATAGGGCAGATGGCCATTGCTGTAGCTTTACATGGATTTAACGATCTTGGATGTTCGGTGATCCCTATTTTTCTTTTGATGGATTGATTTCTCTACCGATTTTCTACTTTCAGCGAAAAAATGAAGAAAATCTATCGATTAGAAGTTTGAATTTTTTGCAAAATGCACCATCGAATTCAGTTCTTTTTGGCTCTTTGCTTGTCTGTGCGGCGGTTTCAAATGTCTCTTGAAGGCTAGGGTAGAGTTTTGTGAAAACGTTGGCAACATTTGGAATTATTAACGCAACGGATTCACTCATACAAAAGATTGCTAGCATAGTTTGTCTCCATCTTTGATATTTTAAGCTAAAACAACTGGAGAGCATGCTGATTTATTTTACGCGCGCCAATTTTTCAAAATCAGAGAGTTTTACACACGCTTTATCTCTGAAACGAAGTCTGTGAGCCCCATTTTTTTTCATTTCTGGCACTAGTAATTCATTATCTGTCCGCAGTAGAAGTTTGAAAAAATCTATCGAGTAGAACATTTTCGCGCCAACGTCCTTGCAAAACGTTATGTCTTCAAACGCCCGGCAAAACGTTATGTCTTCTAACACTTTTTGGGTCAGGGGCTTATAAATAGGTCTGAATTAACCACTGTTAGCTGAAAACCGGCAATAACCGTCACTGAATGCATGTAAAAGCATACGACACATCAAGTTAAATCCAAAGCTTCTTCAAACCATGCGTAGTCCACGTGTCATGTTTGTGACCGCAGTTCATTTAATATAATTGCTGTCATTTGGGTTAGTTACATTAAATTTGCTTTGGGTCATTTTCTAATATTTGATAACACTGTAGACCGTACTGTAGACCGTACTGTAGACCAAGGAACTAATGATCTTCTTTTATGGACAACTGTCTTTGCGCCGAATTGTGTATCAGCCAACTTGTATGTACTTGGTGTCATTTGAGCATTTCCAGTTGTGCGTGTGGTAGGGCTCCTTTGTACTTTACCACATTTTGTTCATTTACTTTACATTTTCTCACACAACAACAATCCCTTCCTCTCAACTCCTGAATTTATTGTCCCACCTTGCCGTGCGTGAGCACCTTCCTTGTCATTCCACAGGAGCAAGAGCGCTAAGAAGAGCATTTTCATGATAAAGAAGTATTTCTTCGCCACCCAATCGCTTTCCCTCTAGTGTGTTAATCGCCGTTTCTGCAGAGATAAGATGAAACTGTCGCGATTAACATCAGATGCAAAAGTTGGGCGTAGAAATTCTCCTTTAATTGTTCTTTTCCAAGGTTATTTATTTACACTCTTCATATCATTAATGGTCAAAGGAAAAGATTCCCGGCTTCAATATTACGTTTAAACAAGTACGGGTCAGGCAGTCCACTATGAAAAAATGAATGAAATTAAAGATTTAAAGTCCACTGGCCAAAAAATGACAATTTGATTTTCTCTTAACCTGATGGACTGTAATCTCCTTTCATCGTCGTAATCCTGTTCTGCTTCCTTTAAATACTTGTTCTATTTTGCTTGGTAGAATGATCCAATTTATTGGTATAGTTGGTGGCATTTAAAATTATAATAATTATGGAAATTAAGAAAGTGAACCGGCTTTGGATAATCAGCTGGGACAGAATTCCTTTAAAACTTTCAAATTACCAAGTTTTCATGCCTTTGAGATACAGAGTATTTTTCCTACGAACAGTGCTTGAATTACGTCACCACAATGCGTGAATCTTACTGGTTGTTGTCGGGGTTTTCGTGAAATAAAGTAAAACATGTCGTGCGGTACCATTTTACTGAAAACCATCTAGAACAAGCCAAACGTTGACTATTTTAAAAGGATCGTAATAAAAAAAAACATTCTCATAGGCGGGTTTAAAAATGGCAATGCTCTTACAATTATTAATAAAACTGTGGTAAAATGTTAGGTGATGGTAAAAATAATATTTTGGTATGAAATTCAAACAACTGCGTCATTTGCCGAACTATATAACAATTATTCCATGAGCCCGAGTTGGATATGAAGTGATAAAATAACCAACGAGCGCGTAGCGCGAGTTGGTTATAATCACTTCATATCCAACAAGGGCGAATGGAATAATTGTTTTAGTGAATTCTCAAACCGGGTTTTGCCGCCGATTTTTATTTCGGGCATACTTCGTGCGGAAAATGTTTAAACATGGCGCACTATTTTCCATATGACGTAAAACTCGGACGATTGGCTCATAGTCGGAGTTTTTTTAGCCAATCAAAAAGCTAGAATGCAATAGTCGGAGCTGAGAATTTACTAAAAAAAGATGGACTTTTTCTTATCTGATGTCAGATGCGATCATTAAAACATATTGAGCCAAATGGGGAAAATGAATTTTTAATTTTGACCGCATGAACACTTTGAGCCATTTTAGACTACAGAATTGTTAACTACAGAATTTTGTAAAAGCAAAAACGCAACATAAAAATTGTTAAACATTTTGCGAAACATTTTCCTTAATAGTCGTGATTAAAGGTGCGTGGATACCAACTTTACTGTTTGCGTGACATGAGACAGAAAATACGGGATTGTTTGATTCGTTTATTTTCTTCGGTTTTTCTTGGGAAAAGGAAAGGTTCTTATTGATTAAGCCTAACTGGCTCATAGCTCTGGTACTTAACTCCATCCAGTTTCCGTAGCATGAAGCGGCTACTCTGTAATCCCCCCCACCCTCTGGAAAGGATGGTTGTCCATCAGAGGATACTCCTCAGCATTTTTTCAAGTTGCCCCCCCCCCCCCCCCCTCCAACAATTCGCCAGTACCCATTTATACTCCTGGTTGGAAAGAGGCACTGTGAGAGTAAAGTGTATTGCCCAAGATCACAGTACAGAGAATGCTCAGCCAGGGCTCGAACCCGGACCGCTCGATCCGGAATCTAGCCGGCGCACAAACAATTAGCTCAATTCGCCGCCCACTTTTCTCACGAAACTTTTTGTTTAAAAAAAATGAAACATTATTGCCGAGACCGTTTCCACTGCATTTTTTTTACTCGTACTAGAGAAATATGATTTTAAAAAAGCTAGTTGCCCTGACGGGAATAGAATTTGTTCGCCTCTCATAGAAATGGAAACTGTTTGCCGACAAAACATCTTGCAGTATGTTTGTTTCGCTTTTACATCTAACGACATCTAAGCAACGGCATTTTTCATTTCAAAATGAAGACGCTAGCTAATAGAATTTGTTAGACGATTAACAACTCCACGAGGTTGTAAATGAACAACAGCTACACTTCCCTCTAGAAAATGAATAAAACAGGTATTTAAGGTGGAGGTTAAAATAAGGTATATCGTTCTACGACGTGCACCTTTAAAGCTCAATGAAATATTTACTTACCATGCAGCTTAAGATATTTTTGTCACTTAAAAGCAAGTGAAACGGCCAAAGAGATCTTGGTCATACTGTCATCCAGAAGAAAAGGATAAGTATTAGTAACCAGACTACTTAATCACCCATCACGTAGATTAAATTCATAACAAATGCCAGATTATTCTTGTTTATTAATTTTATGCTATATTTGAATACCATTTTGATGCAACTTGTCAAATTTAATGTACCATATTATCAATTAAACTGCTTCAACGTAAAGCTAACATAATTTTTGGTCACACAAAGTATGTCTTTTAGTTCTCTACGAGCTATTTCAAACTATTATGGGAATAATATTTTTTGTGGCGGTCCTCGCAATTTTACAATGCTTTTCAACGCTGCCTTTTTTGGGCTGTCAACAGCTGTTACACGGCACGGGACGTTTATAGTATAACTTAGAACACCTCGTTCAAAAGTTGTCTTCATCTATTTCTTGAAATATTCAGCAGTAAGATTACTATTGCTTGTTCTATAAATCAGGAATTCAAATAACTTTTATACTTTGACGTTATTTGAATAAGAGTCACTTTTCTCTATTTATCGTCATAGCCAGAAGTGCCATGAAATATTAACAAGTCGTTGTTGTAGAATATTCAATGAATTTTTTATTTAGCACCTTTAATATTACAACTGTTATACATGTAACACTGGAAGCCATCCTCAATTCAAATAGTATTTCAATTCATGGTTTCGTTTTCTTGAGATCCTTCGTGAAAAAAACAAATTATTTGCGCTTTGAAGACCTAAGATTAACTGGAAGGGAATTCTGACTCGCAGTTTGGCATATTTTACTCACAAGGAACAGCTTTCAATTTATTTTCAGATGATCAGATAAGATGTCAGTAGAATTTTGAGCGAATTCAAACACGCAAAACTTTAATTATGTTTCAATTTAAACCAGATGTTTGTTCAGTTCACGAGAATGAGTTCAAGCATACTGGGTACCAGCATGGTCTCTTGGTACCAGAGGTGTTTTAACATCCCGCCAACCGCGCCTCTGGTATTTACCCGGCTCCACGGTTAGCCTTAGCACCCTAAACCAAACATGTTCAACTTGAACATCTATCTTTCACGCAAAAATTTCTGAATCGAACTCAGCCTCTAACACGAACCTCTAACACAATGTCGTGAAAATTAAGAACTTTCAATCTTAGAGCACTGGTTGTGCCAATTTTTGTCTCGGTTAGTCTGACGAGCAGGCAAATACACTCGTACGAAGAACCTTGCGAGGTGATTTTAAGCTGCGCTTATTAATGTGTTCACCCAGCTAAAAAATGAAAAGAAACAATAGATCAGGAACTATTATCAGTTGGTAGTAAGCCAACGAACACAACTACGCATGCGCTGCAGCGGTGTGTTTGTCTGTGTTGACACAGACGATGCATAACTGACAATTCAATAAACTAAAACGAAAAAAGCTTTACTGAGCAAAAAAGGCGTTAAATATTGAATAACAAGAAAGTCAAGAAAGACTCCATTGATTCATGTTGATGAGAAAGCTATTATCCTAAGCCATCGCTGTGTTAGCTTGTGTTATCGTTGTCATCTGTTTCTATGGAAAATTACTCCGGCGGGCAATAAATAATAAGATAACTCGCTAAACATATGCTCCTATCGCTGAATAAATATTGCAGGTAGTCAACTCTAAGTGGAGCCTGCGATGGCAAACACAAAATATTAAGAAGTAATGCATTTAGACGATGCATAACATGACAATTCAATAAACTAAAACGAAAAAAGCTTGACTGAGCAAAAAAGGCGTTAAATATTAAATAACAAGAAAGTCAAGAAAGACTCCATTGATTAATGTTTATGAGAAAGCACTTATCCCAAGCCATCGCTGTGTTAGCTTGTGTTATCTTTGCCATCTGTTATCTTTGTCATCTTTGTCATCTATGGAATATTACTCCGGTGGGCAACAAATAATAAGATAACTCGCTAAACATATGCTCCTATCGCTGAATAAATATTGCAGGTAGTTAAGATGGCAAACCAAAATATCAAGAAGTAATGTATTTAATGTGACATAACGTTTCTTATTTCTTTTTTTTATTAATTTCAGTTAACCTTAATAAGGATCCTTTGGAATGTTGCGCTATATAGCAATTCAGATACAAAGAAATTGTGACCAACAGGCGGCGAGCTGAAGAGGTGGTATTTCTTTTAACTGGCTGCTCCGCACTTTCGTTCCTCATCCCATGCTTGTTTTATCTCTGCTCATTACAGCCACGTGTCATTTAATGATAGTTAGAATTTTACGAAGGTATCAGCGACAAATACGAGCTACAGAGAGAATGGTATCCCAGAATGGGCTACCACGTGATCAGTTCTGTTCATTACGCCATTTGTCAGTAATAGACCACTTTCGTTAAATTAAAATTCAGCTTGGCAGTGAGGTTTCGAGGACACAAACAAAGGAAAGTGAATGATAATGTTTATTCATTTCTTTTGTTTGTGTCCTCTAGGCCTCACTATCAACTTGAATTTTAATATATCGAAAGTGGCCTATTGCGATGGTTGTTCGTGCTGTCATGGAATACAATTCAGGAGTCAAACTTGCCCACGAGAATGGATGGAAAGTTATGTCAAGAGACCATGGAGGGCATGGCCAAAGAGGGACTCCGTGTATTTTTTTACATATTTGTGTTGCATTCAATTTCCCTCTCTTCCTAGAATCTTGTTTTTTGTCGAACCAAGCTAGGAGTAAAAGTACAATATCCTCAAGAACAGAGTCCCATTCATTCATTGTTCGTGGGAAGAAGGAAAACTTAAAAATATCTTTCTTTGCTAAAGAAACTACAAACTTAAAAGCGTGGCTCCCACGGGTTCTTCTTTCATTATTTGGTGTTAGGTGGACTTCTACTGAAAATCCGTCAGATTGTGGGAGAGTTTATACATAAAAGATAGTCTGGTGGTTTTCCTTCTAGTGGCTAGGCCGGGTTTCCCAGCTCTCTGGTTGTCTGGTTTTTATGTTTTTCTGGTTCCTGTGGCTGCTGTGGTTGTTTCTTATGTTCTCTGGTTCTTGTGGTTCCTGTGGTTCTCAGGTTCTTGTAATCTCTTTTTCTTGCAGTTCTCTGTTCCTTTTGGTTTTCTTATCTCTGGTCTCGGGTTCTTGTGGTTTTCGTGTTTGTTGTGGTTGTCTGCAGCTGGTTCTTGTGGTTCTTGTGGCTTTCTGTTTCATGTAATTCTATTTTTCTTGTAGTTCTCTGGTTCTTCTGATTCTTGTGGTTTTCTTGTTCTCGTGGTTCTCTGCTTCATGTGGCCAAAATAACGGGTGATCTTAAATGCAATACATATGCCACGGTTTATGTCATTCTAAGTACCAGACCTATACGTCGATCGGAGAGTCCTAACTCAGGCTAGTATTGGGTTTGTTACAACTGCTGCTATCAGTTGTACTCATTTCTTCGCTCTGGTTTCCCTAAACTGGCTTCGCCGACTGAACATCGAAAGTGAAGTCAGTCCTTTAAGTGAGCTGGAGGAAAAGCTTGGTAAAATTATCTTTCCCTTCGATGATGTAGTTCCAATTCCCACTGAAGTAAAAGAATGGTTTGACGTCTATTCCTTAAGCCACGGAAGCACGCAAGAACTTCTCGTGATCATTTCTTTGGCATCTACCAGTGCACTAATCGGCAACACTGGAAGTTTGCAGCACCAACGATGAAAAGGGAAATCTCTTCATGATTTCTGTAGCACCATCTGGCTCCGGAAAATCCCCAGTATGACATGATGACTTCATTGTTCTTTGCAACCTCGTTTCCAGGGTCCTCTCTCTACCTCGAGAAAGTACGGGTACTTTCTCGACTTAGAGAGAGGACCCTGGGAACGAGGTTGTGTTCCTTGTGTTCCTTGTGGATCATCTTGCAATTGAAAAGACAATCGATGCTGGCATCTTGCTAGATATGGCCTCCGCAAATGGTAACCACTTCGTATCGGGAGAACCGTTCCAATCTTTTGTGTTGATGAGGT
Source organism: Micromussa lordhowensis (assembly GCA_964020085.1). Taxonomy (NCBI): domain Eukaryota; kingdom Metazoa; phylum Cnidaria; class Anthozoa; order Scleractinia; family Lobophylliidae; genus Micromussa; species Micromussa lordhowensis. Next base: position 957,034 of record OZ026597.1, read on the forward strand.
TCATTCCTTGTTAACAAAGGTGTCTTGCCCATCAAAGTCATCTCAGGTTGATCTAACTATGAAGAGACTATGCAAACTGTTTGATGGCGTTAAAGGTAACAAGGGGAAAAGAACCGGCATGTCATCGGCAAGAGCATCCCTGCTAGCATTCACCGCTCCAAAGCAGTTCCTGGAGAACACGTGGCCGAGAATATTGAATACTGAAAACGGATTTTGAATTTTGTTTCTTTAGCAGAAGGAGAAACAGCGAGACTTAGAAGAGATGTCTCCAAAGTGCCAGCAATTGGGCGAACTTTCTGTGAAGTCTCTCAATACCGCACCAATAATCGTAAAGCATCTTAGAGCTTTCGATTGATTGATTGATGGATGGATCGATCTATCGATTGGGTTGATTGATTCAAAAAGCAAAAATTTAGTTTGTTCGTTTGCATGTTTTCCTCATAGCTTTGTAAACTAAAATCAAATAAATGAAAATTAGGCAGTCAAAGTTGTTCTGACACTTCCTTTAAATTCTAAAACTTTGCTCAACGTCATCCGACTTCTTATCATATTGCTCCTTATAAGGTGTTGCCGATCCGTTGTGTTATTAAATTCGTTGGTGTAGGTGTTGGCAAGTTTGGCCGACATATAATCTACATCGCAGAGATCACACTTGAAACAATACGCCACGCATTGCTGATTCACTAGCGGCGGTTTGTCTTCCCTCACTTTGATTTCGTCCTTGATCTTTCGACTTGTGTAAACCGGGCCAATATCTGCGTTGATCTTTCGACTGAGGTCGCCAAGCTGTTATGAAAAGTAAAGAAGATGGTGGACTCAAAATGACAGATTTTACAATATTCGATAACGTGTTGCAATTATGCAAGCCCTAAGCCCTAAATTTCATCTGTGACACTTCCAGTTCCGTGTCCAGTGATTGTGGGAAATGATTAGTAACTAAAATTTTTTGTGACAAAATTTCAAGCATGATTTGGACAACAACAACAAAAAAAACAAAAATGGTACGGTGAATTTTTTTATATTATCAAATTTTGATCAGCGTAAGACGCAACTTTTGGCAAAGTTTAAACAACTCTGTACATAAGGTTCAGAGCCACCTTAAGTCTTAAAAACATTTAGGTGGCACTGAACCCTATGGAGATTTTTTTGAAACTTTGCCAAAAGTTGCGTCTTATCGTGCTTATCAAAATTGGATAATATAAAAAATTCACTGTGCCGATTTTGAATTATAAGCCTCTATAGTTGTAAACAAAAGTGTTTTTTTCAGCAGCTCATACTGTTGCTATGGTAACCTATTGCGTCCCTAAAATGATAACCACGTATTCACCAGTGATTAGAGAGTTTTTTTAATACCATGATTGTAGCATCAAGTGATAAAGAGTGCGAACTGTTTTGAGCCACCTTAATTCACTTGACAAACACACCATGTGCTCCGCTGACCTTTCTACTGTCCGCATACTCTTATACCTTGCGCACGCACAGAAGACGTCAGAGGACGATCCGCGACAAGAAGAAAAATACCCGGTGGTGGGGATGGGGGAGTCGCTTGCGAAAGGGGCGGGAATGGTCGTCTCGCTTAGGGGTGTAAATTTCAGATTTTGGTTTCACTTAGGATGTTCCGGGCAAAACGCCATTATATTTAGCCGTGAAGGTCACGTTAAGGGTTGCACGTGAAAAAATATTAAAAATTATATTTAATATGTTTTTTTAAATTCGTTTATTCACTCGATTCAAACTGAATCAAACTTGTTTGTGTTTTAACATGGTCTCTTTTAGGGGCCAAAACAAAAGCTTGCCCCACGCCCAGATCATCCCCGCCCCTTTGGTATGCGAGTCCCTCCCCCGAGGAAAAAAACCGTTCCCATTTTTAAACCCAGGTTTTGCTATGGAAGCCCGAGTAAATATGAGGCTTTTGAATAATAGTCAGGGACAGGAGATATACTCTTGCTGGCCCCAGTTGTTCGAAGGCTGGATAACTCTATCCAGTGGATAAGCGTTAACAAAAGAAACCACGCTATCCGATGGATAGTGGCTTATCCGGTGAATGGCTAGCGTTATCCACCTTTTCAACAACCCAGGCCTGTAGTGTAGTGTGCTAAAAGTGCTTTGCGCTGCCTCACCTCCCATGTAGTCTATGACCGACCAGTCCCTTATCTAGTAAGCGCTGTTAATTTCGACCGTTTATCACCGGACTGTGCAATAGGGTGCCTGAGAGTGGCTGATAGGTGGGCAGGGAAGGCTTGGCATACTTCTAATTTCCCATGTGAGGCTTATAGGAGCTGTCAAAATTAGCTAAAGTATCTGTAGATCTATATATGGGTGCTTTCCATTTGGCCAGAAAATCCGGAAATTTCGGTTTGAAGTCAAATGGTAAGGTAATTTTCCGGAAATTCCGTTCGAAAATTGTGGAGTACCTGCAGAGGTACTCCTCTTTTTCCGTTTGGAACGAAACGGAGGAAATTTCCTTACCATTTGCTAAACTATCCAGTTTCCAGTCTCTCATCAGCCGAAAACAATTATGGGAAATCGAATTGCAAATGGTAAGCGCCATTTCATTCGGTTGGTTTGCTGATTTTGGAAAAATCCTTACCATTTTTCAACGCTCGTCCCAACCGGTTTATTCTGACAAATTGTAAGCACGCTTAGAAAACGCGGAGACTGACTGTATTACTCTCTAGTCCAGTCCACACTCCAAAAGCCAATTTCGTACCCAAGCCCCTCCAAACGGCGGAAGAATTCAAAATGGCGGTAGCCTGAAGAATTTCCCAGATGTTTTCAGCCACTGCGGTTTTAGGTGCAATTTTCTTTCTTAGGTCTTAAAACTTAGGTCGTATCAACATTCGGACACTATCCTTTCCAGAAGAAAAACCAACGCGAGCTTCGCGTATTCGGAGAATCTAGAAGAGAAGCAGGATTGCATTGAAAGGTAAGCTATCCGATTTGAAAATAAGTTGAAGTTTTGTTTAGCTAGAATTAAGCTTAACACCAATACTATGGATACATCAAATGAGGTCTCTTCTTTGGCTAGATGAAAATATTGGCTATTGTTGTAAATAGTGCTATAATGAATAATTTATTATTATTATTATTATTATTATTATTATTGATATTACTATTATTGATGAGAATTATATATGAAATAATTCATATATTTGAACTGCGGTAGTAGATGAAGTGAAGAATGATCGTCGCAGTTAATTTTCCAATTTTAAGCAATTGAAAAGAAGAAGCCTGAAAAAATCAGGGCTTCAACGGGATTCGAACCGGAGGTCGCGAATCGCGGAGGTCACGGGTTCGAATCCCGTTGAAGCCCTGATTTTTTCAGGCTTCTTCTTTCCAATTGCTTAAAATTGGAAAATTAACTGCAACGATCATTCTTCACTTCATTACTATTATTATTAAATTATTAGTTATTACAACTGGGTGCCCATCTTATGACAGCTATCAGTAAGATGTTATTAACAACTTTCAAAGAATCGATAGTTTTCCATTTTTTTCCAAAATTATCAGGTCAAAGGTCTCACTGAGATCTATCTGAAAAATTATTGAGATTAATATTTTCCGTCAAAATTAGAAAATTACACGATACTTACCTATAAGTTGAAGTTTGATTGGAATTCTATGAGTTACCTACTGCAACAGGGGATCACATGAGATTGTAACACACATGCGCATGTCACTTTTCAAAGCTTCAATGTGAATGTCGCATAATGGAGAAATGAAGTCATCTCTGCTGCTTTGATTGGTTGTGTTCATGTAGCAAGGTGTTAATGGAGTAACAATTAGTGTGCTAGGGAGGTGTAATATAGCTCTTACTAAACTACGCTTCGCTACCCACTATCTATTCTGTGGTAGATAGTGAGTATATAGTGTAGCAGTGTATGCTTGTTATAAAAATGATGGTCAATTCTATGTGTTTTTGAAGTATCTGTGAAGTATCTATATAGTTTTGACCACCTAGTGGATTTATACTAAAACAATTAGATTATTTACTCTCGATTTCTATGCATGATAGTTGACTTGGGCTTAGCTCTTGTCAACTATCAGGGGATAAAAATCTGGAGCTGATAATCTAATTGTTTAATAGTAAACTAGCTCCTAACCTCTCTCCCCTTCTCCTCTCCTCTACAATGAATCTCAACATGAGTTCTTAAAAAGAAGCAGGATTTGTGTGTCATGTAGGACCCGAGTGATTGTTAGATGCTGGAACAGACAATTTTGATTGCCTGCTAAAATTTTGTTGCAGATGAAATATGAGCCCAAGTTGATTGAGAAAACAGCACAGAACATGTTTGGCTACAAACAAATCTTCTCAAACTCATTAATAATTCATCAAGTTAAAACAAAGGAAATCATGACCGTGACGGTGGTTTGGATATCCGGTCTTAATTAGCATAGATTTTGACGATTTTACTTCTCCGTTTACTCCTTAGTTTTTGTTTCGATTGAGAAGATATATCAAACACTCGAGACAGTGTTTCATCGGCTATCCAAACACCTCGAATTGCGTCAAAAATACTCCGCTGCGCGTCGTATTTTCAACTCTCTTCTCGGTGTTTGGATATCCCGATGAAACACTGTCACTCGTGTTTGATATATTACATGCAAATGACTTTGAAGCCAGTTCAAAGTCTGGTCCTGCTGTGAAATCTTTCCAGATATAAGACCTATCCCTTTTACCAATCCCATCTCCACATATCAGCTCTCCCCCAAGATATCTGCCCTCTTCTACTATTATAAAACCCATCTCAAGATATAAGGCTAGTTATAAAGCCGTTCCTGGATAGTGTACATGAATTGTATAAATCCTTGCTCCAGATTGTTGACTCCATTCCTAGATATACATGTAATTTGGACGTTTTTCCAACAGATTTTAACCTTTTTCAGGTGACTACATATATCTAGTGATTGGTCCTCTTCTCAGATATAATCCCTCTCTCCAAATTTTGGCCCAGTCTTCTTACATATAAGCCATCTCACAACATATTGAATAAAGGGGGTAAGTTTCTAAAGAAACTGTGGTGCTGCGTCTGTGGGGAGTATGTGTTACAAGAATTGCTTCGACAAAGGGTTCACGCTCCAAACGTCAGCTTTCAAATCTCTTTACGGTGGCCAATTCACATTATCAACTCAGTTGATAAAACCAAATTATCTCACAAAATATTGGTTCTCATAAACTTTTTGGAGTATTGTAATTCTGCTGACCAGTAGATAAAGCTCCTGAAATCACTATTATATTGCAGGCACATGTATCGTTTTACATTTCTAGGTCAAGGTCTATGTGACTGCCATTGTTGCACTACAAATGGAAACTTGTTTTGTTTCCTTTCTGGGTATAGTTCATTTAACATTTCTATTACAATATTATTCTAATCTTAAATTAACAGTTAACTCTAAGTATGACCAAATGTTGGCTTTTGTAATAATCATTGGGAACATTTTTGATGACAGAGGTGAAATTACTGGAAGATGCTATTGCAAATTTCCGCTCCAAAGTTTAGTAAAGATCAACAAGAGACAATCTGCTCTACATGTCAATGGTACTACTACTGGAGGGTTGAGCTCCTAAAATTAAATTTCGGAAGTCAAAGCGAACAGTTTAGTTGAGATCACCGTGGGAATTGTTGAAAAAAGTCTCTGATATTTAGGAAAACCAAAGTCTTGCAAGCCTCTAAAAAGCTCATGATTAGTCGCCAGATTATAAATCTCAACTGCGAGCATAGAATCAATTGCGGGAATATCCTGCTGTTGAGGACAAACTCTCCATGTTACACAAATAACAGTGAAAGAGCATAAGTCACTTTGGAAGAAGGATGCCACATAGCAGGAGTGAAGAGAACTACTGTAGCTAGAACTTCAAGAACTGAAATCCAATCTGAGCATTAAAATATTTTTTGCCCACAGACAAACATTTTTGGGCTTGGTAAAGTTGAAACAGTTCAGCTGGTATATATAATGAATATACCCTCTTTTTAGCTGGTGGCCTATTCAGCCATATGATGTGTTTAGACCTATCGCATGCAGGCAAAAATGTTTGGTGGATTATAGTTCTTGATATAAGCCATCTTCCTGTAGATATACATGTATGCTCATTCTGTGTACTAGATATGACCCTGCTTTCTAGATAGAAGCCATTTCGCTTGAAATGAGCCCTTTCCTCCTAGATATAATCCCTCTCCCCCAGATGTAAGCTCTCTCTTAAATAGATGCCCCTCCCATGATATAAGCCCTTTCCCTTGACATAGAGCAGTTTGCCCTGTCCCCATCCCTTGATATAACCCCTCTCTCTGAATATTAAAATAATAATGCTCTCTACGTAGATATAACCCTGCTCCCTAGATAGAAACCCTTTCGCTAGACATTACATATAAGCCCTGGAAATATAAACTCTCTTCTTTGGTACATGTATACTGTACATGTCAGCCCTTTCCCATGATGTACATGTAAGCCTCTCCTTAGGTGTCAGCCCTTTTGTCAGGTAAAGTCCTTCCTCCAGAGGTTAGTTCTCTTCTCAGGTATATGATCTCTCTCCAATGTTGGCCATCTCCTCAGATATAAGCCCTCAGGTTCTAAAGGTATTGGTCCATGTCACTATATAAGGGAGGCACATAATGTGCTTCATTCTAGATTATTAAGCAGCCATTGTGTTGTGTTCTTGACAAAACACTTTACTCTCACAGTGCTTCTCTTCACCCAGGTGTATAAATAGGTACTGGTGATTTTTTTTGCTGGGGGGTAATTCTGTTATGGCCTAGCACTACATCCAGGGGGAAGTAGAAGTATTCCTAGTGGCTTCATACTTTAGAATCCAGAGTTAAGCACAAGCCTGATGGGCTACTAGGCTCAAACACAGACTTAACCTGTTCCTTAGATGATATTATTTACCATTCCTCAGGTACATGTACAAGTTCTATCTCCAAAAGCTGACCATCTCCTCTGGTATAAGACCTCTTTGTGAATAAAATCATTTCAATCTCTACCAGAGTTAAACTCAAGTAAGACATGAGCCCGCTTTCCCAGATCTAGTTGCTCTTCACAGATATAACGTCTCTCTGCAGATACACATGTATGTCCTCCCTCAGGATATTAGTATTCCCCTAAGATATATAAAGTTCTCTCCCCCGATATAATTCCCCCTCCCCAGATATAAAATCAACCCCAAATGAAAGCCTTGTGTCAAGATATTAGTCTACAATGTATGAGTGTATGTTTCCTGGTACAATTTAAGCGCTCTTTAACATGAGGGGAAACTCAAGTGAGTTACGCTGTTAATAAGTTTAATGTGGCTTTGATTATTTGAGCTATGCCTAATGTTATACCTTGTTGATATCAACACATTTCTTAACATGTAGCTAAAGTTTATTAAATAAATACAATCTGTGACAAACTCCTTAAGGCAGAACCAGTTAATGGGACAAAAATAAACACCTATTTGCTGTTTTGTTATGAGATCAGCAAGTGTTAGGGGAGATTGGCTTATATTATTATCAATACACATTTTGAGTCAGATTTTGAGTCAGATTTTGACATATGATGTGGCATGGGACCTGCTCCTTGAAACATGGTTTATTCATCCAAGGTTTTCCTCATGGTTGGGAAACCCAGGGCCGGGTCACCCTCATTAATTAATCTTGTGCTAGAAACTGGTTATAATCCGCGGGTTGTACTCACAACACTCCCCCTCCCACTGAAGGTCTAAATGTAGCCCTAACCCTTCCCTCCCCCTCCCAAGTGTGTTTAGTGTGTGAAAATTATTCAGTGATGTGATGTAATTTCTATGGTTCTGTTGCAAGCCGGGGTGACCATGAGATTGCCCTTCAAAAACGTCTGCATTTCAGACTCATTTGTCCTGAGGTTGTCGTCATGTAAAATGTCCCCCAGCTAGATGAACTGTCTGGTTCTGTAGTGATTTTGAACACCAACTTGTGGGATAGGACAATTGTTTGGGCCAACTATAAAATATTTTACGAACACAGGTGTAGCCAAAGCTGAAATGGCCAGAAAAGACGTGAATGAACTGGGATGTTACTTGATGCAATTACCTGACCTGGGGAAACTTGCATCCACAAACCTGTTGTCGACATAGAGATGACAGTAGGACTTGCATTTGATGCTCAAAAGAGAATCTCAATACTGTAGTTGTACCAATTGGGGGTTGCTTGCTAGATCTGCCACTGTATAGTGGTACAAGTAACCTCAGTGGGTAACTACTGCTAGTAACAGTACTTTAGTTTTAAAAAGTAAGTAAATGTCATACTGTACCTCATGAGATTTTAATTAACACTCTTTTTTTTTTAATCTTCAAGTTCCTGAAGATTCAAGATCAAAATATAAACTCTCCCAAAATTAATGGAGGATGTGTTAAAATGAGGCTCAGACTTGAGATGGAAATATGTGAATGTAATAATTATGTGAATGAGATACGGAAGAGTCAAAAGTTGTGGTAAGTGTCTTTTGGCAGCAAGATCATTCCTGGAGATCATAAGCTCATCTGAAGTTGGCTAGTCATAGAATCTAAAAACTTAGTGCAGTCATCTAATAACCTGGTTACATTGTAATATTTTGGCCACCACTTGTCAGAAATGATTCATAGATTTTATAAAGCAAACTGTAAGATGATTCCTGTCTTTCTTAGCAAGGGGTGACACCAATGCTCTGGTGGAGGACAGGGGGTAGGGCACTGGAGGGTCGATGCTACAATACTGATCCACTTGTATTGGTACTATTTAATTAGTAACTGCTGGACTTGTTGTTTTAAATTACATGCAGGCTCTCATGCCCTTTGATACTGAGAGGCTAACTGACTTAAATTTATTTTATTATCTTTTACAAAGGAACTGTCCAAGACATAAAAAATCTAAACCAAATAGTAGGTTAGAAGGTCTAAGACCAGACTCAAGTCAGATGGAATGTGAATGAGATACAGAAAAGTTTAGAGTCACGGTGAGTGATGTGAATTAATGTCTTCTTTGAATGTTTGAATGGTACCTGAACTATGCGTTTAAAATACATGTTCGCAAATAAAAAGAAAACTACAGCTCACCCCTTCCATGTTAAATCTACATGGCAACCACCGATACAAAGCTCGGTTGCCCTCGAAGATTACTTGGAAGAGACTAAGCTTGAGCTAGCTTCTATAGTTTTCAACCCACAAAGAGACAATGTCTCAGCGAGCGAAAGAAAAGCTATCAGCTCACTTAAACGCAACAGCGAAATCAACCTTAAAAAAGCCGACAAAGGAACAACAACATTCATTATGGACACCGCACAAAAAATACAAGAAGGCTCACAACAGTTATCAGATGATAAATTCTATAAGCCTCTACCATCTCCTATTGTGCCTGAAACAACCCGAAAAGTCTACGCAATAGTTAACAAGCTATTCCGTTCGGGTCACATTGACAAAATGACTCACAAATGGTTAACAACAGACCTTAAACAACCGCGAATACCTGAATTCTACACGCTGACTAAAATTCACAAAAAAACACCGGTCGGCAGACCAATTGTTTCTGGTAGCAGCGGTCCGACAGAGCGTATTTCCAGTTTCGTTGACTCACTTTTACAGCCAATCGCCACTAAACAGGAGTCATATCTTAAAGACACTACCCATTTTATTAACTTTATTGAAAACACGCAAACTCCAAACGATGTAGTGTTAGCCACACTTGACGTTAGTTCTCTTTATACAAACATTCCTCAATCAGAAGGAATTGATGTTATCTGCCGTTACTATGAAGACCATTATGAGCAAAAACTACCCATTCCCACAAACGACTTGCGGGAACTAATGCGGCTCATACTTGAAGAAAATTCTTTCAAATTTAACGAAAGACACTTCTTACAAATGCACGGCGTTGCCATGGGAACGAAAATGGCGGTCGCTTTCTCTGTTATTTTCATGGCAGACCTTGAAAATCGACTGCTTATGGCTAGCCCTTTCAAACCTCTAGTTTGGAAAAGATTTATCGATGACATATTCTCACTGTGGAACATTCCCGCTAATGAAGTTTCCGATTTCGTAAACTTCGCCAACTCTTTCCACCATTCAATCAAGTTTACTTGCGAAATGTCATCAGAACGCGCTGTTTTCCTCGACACCGAGGTCCTTAAAGGACCCCGTCATTCAACTCACAAAATCTTGGATTTACAAACACACTTTAAGCCTACTGACACTTTTCAGTATACGCACTTCTCATCTTGCCATCCCTTTAACTCTAAAAAGGGTTTTATCAAAGGAGAAGCGTTACGTCTTTTGAGAACAAACTCAGTCAAAGAAAACTTTGAAAAAAACAAACGAGAATTTGAGAAAAGGATATGTCAAAGAGGCTATCCCGTAAAACTCGTTCAAAAAATTCTGAGTGAAGTTCAGTTCTCTGACCGACAGGAGGCTCTTCGCAACAAAACAAAACAAACGAAAGAAATACTACCGTTTGTTACAACTTTCAACCCAGCCGCACCGAATCTTAAAAAGATTCTCATGAAACGCTGGCACATCATTCAACAACAGCCTAGGCTCAAAGATATATTTAATCAGCCACCGATTGTTTCTTATAGAAAGTTTTACAGGGCCATCCGTAAAACGCTGTTAATGGAGCGTGACGCCCTGGTTTGCCGTGACATAACGTGACTCGTACGGTAAAACAACGAAGCAGTTTAATAGTACGTAAACGAACCTTTGTAATCTTTGTTATGTTGCCCTTGGATGGCCTCTAGCTAAACGTGTGGCAATAGCATGTTGCAATAACGTCTAGTTACACTTTCTTTCGGCCGTATTTAGTGGTTAAAGTAGTGAATCCTTCCTTTATGTCCTAAATATATATTACGTAGTGTCCTGCCCTGCCATGGTACAGGTTTATCCATTGGTTGTAGTCACAGGCTCTGTCTAGCTATAAAAGTCCCTGTTCAAGGTCCATAGTCATATTCTCTTAGCTGTGCCTGAGCTACTACTCACATTTTAAGTGAATTTGTATTTCAATTATCCGTATTTCCACATGGCGCGTCCGCGTGTGTCCAAACGTTCGGCACAGGGACCAACGACTCGCAAGGAGAATCTCTCTTCCCTCAGTACCGAGGTTCTTCGCCTTCGTCTTCAGGCTCTGAACCTGCCTATCGCTGGTTCCCGTACACAGCTGATCAGTGCACTCAAGAGGACAGCCACTCTTGCCTCGAGCCGCCCTGCCAAACATACCCGAGTCTCCAAACGCTCAAGTGGGCGCTTACCGGCCACAACTAACCGAGCCAAGGCGAAGGACAAAGCCGCTCCGGACGATTTTCTGGTGGATGGCGACGACAGCGATTCAGCCATCAGCGATCAGGGCGACGAAGACCCCACGCCCGTGGAGCCAGTCCACACTGTTGAGGACTTACTAACGGCCCCGGAACCAGTTCAGATCTCTCCATCGCCCTTTACGAGCGACCAACTCCGGGTTTTACAAAACACCGTACAGACGTCGATATCCCAGGCACTCCATGACAGCCAAATTCGGCCTGGCACATCATTTTCACACATTCAGCCTCGCACTCAACTTCGCCCATCAGGAACAGCGTCCCCTATGGGTTTACATCGCCCGTTGGAAAAGAACTTGGAGGACAAAATCTTACGGGGTGAGTACATTGATTTTACGTTGCTATTACCAGACTCGATTGCTCACCCCCAGTCCCCCGTGGTTCAGCTCCGGGTGGAGGACTCGGCCCCAGGTTCCCTTGTTTCCCCGGTCACGATGGTGCGCAAACGAAAGCCAGTGATTGACACGTTCCATAAATGGCTGGATGCCTACACAACCTACATGCTTGTCATTGTTGCGGCCTACCCTAGGAGGGCATTGGAATTGCTTAAATATCAGCAGATAATTAGTAGGGCGGAATCCAAATTCAAGGGCCTTGCTTGGCTAGCATATGACGAACAGTTTCGCCGCTACGCAGCCTCCGATCTCACCCGACCTTGGGACCTCGTTGACCTAGAGCTGTGGACGGTAACTTTTTCCGGACTTGCTAAGCCGCATTGTTTCGTGTGTTCCAGCCCCTACCACAGTCAGGCGGATTGCCCCAAGGCTGACCCGACCCGTCGCCAAAACAGAGGACCAGGCTCGTGCTGCTTCAGTTTCAACAAACCGTATGGGTGCAACCGTCGTTCCTGCCAGTTCCCCCACGTCTGTAGCCGATGCCGTTCGCCTTCCCACGCATTCCCCAACTGTACCTCAGATGGCCCCTCCAAGAACTTCACCACCAGGAACTCCGGCGATCGTGGCAAGAAATAATGTCCTTCTGCTTTCGCGCCACCAACGCCCCAAAGTGTCTACACCCATTAATGTTGCTGAACTTCAACGGGAACTTTGTAGTCATCCTGACCGCAACTTTGTTAATTCTTTACTTAGTGCTCTTACATATGGCGCGCGTATTGGTTACTTGGGTCCCCAGAGAGCTAGGGTTTCACGTAACTTAATCTCTGCCTCCCAACACCCCGAGGTGGTCTCCGCAAACCTTGACAAGGAGATCTCTCTGGGAAGGGTCGCGGGGCCTTTCCCTTCCTCCCCTTTGCCTAACTTCCAATGCCATCCTGTTGGGGTTGTTCCTAAGAAACATTCCCCTGAGTGGCGTACCATTTACCACCTGTCTTACCCTGAAGGGGGTAGTATTAACGATTATATTCCTAAGGACCCCTATTCCCTTCAGTACGTTCGGGTGGACGACGCTATAGGGGCCTTGCAATCCCTGGGGCAGGGTTCTTACATGGCCAAAACGGACCTGAAGTCGGCTTTTCGCCTTATCCCTATACACCCTGACGACTGGAATCTCTTGGGCATTTATTGGCAGGCTATGTTTTATGTCGATATGTACCTCCCCTTTGGGCTCCGCAGCGCCCCTTACATTTTCAACCAATTATCTGATGCACTCGAATGGATCCTTACTCATAACTACGGATTACAACATGTCCTGCACATTCTCGATGACTTCTTAGTTATTGAACCCTCCCGGGCCCAGTGTCTAACTAGTTTCAGTACTCTTCTCCGGGTGTTTATGTCCTTAAGAGCCCCTCTGGTAGCCTCCAAAACTTTGGGCCCCTCCCAGGTCCTGGAATTTATGGGGATAGAACTGGACAGTTCTCGTATGGAAGCACGTCTGCCAGAGGACAAGCTTAACCGTATCCGCGAACTGCTCAAGTCCTTTAAGCGCCGCCGCTCTGCGCGGTTGGTCGAGTTGCAATCCCTCATAGGAACCCTCCAATTTGCCTGTAGGGTGGTCGTCCCGGGGCGGACGTTTTTACAACGCGTCATAAACCTTACCAGGGGGGTTCCCAGCCGCTTTCACCATGTTCGTCTCAACAAAGAATTTTTTAAGGACCTTGATATGTGGTTGCTCTTCCTTACCGGGTGGAATGGGCGTTCCTTTTTCCTGGATACTTCTGTCACTCCCTCCCCAGAGATAGAATTATATACTGACGCCGCCAGTACGGTGGGCTTTGGGGGTTATTTTAAAGGGCAATGGTTCCAGGGAAGGTGGCCGCCCCATCTCCTCCTCAACCGCGAACAGGGTATTAGCATCGAGTGGCAAGAATTATTTCCCATTGTAGTTGCCTGCACGATCTGGCATCCTCATTTCGCGGGCAAACGGTTACAGCTCTGGTGCGACAATGAATCCGTCGTCGCCATTATCAACTCTGGGCATTCTAAAGTCTCTAGGATTATGGACTTACTCAGGGCCCTTACCCTCCTCTCCATGAAGTACAACTTTTTTGTTCGTGCTCGCCATGTTCCTGGGGTCCATAATGTCATCGCTGATGCCCTCTCCCGTTTTCAGGAGGCCCGTTTCCGGGAAGCTGCTCCCAAGGCGAACAGGGACCCTTGCACCATCCCGCCTTCGCTAATGACCCTCTAAGAGACGAGGTATTCAACTACGCCCATTGGGGTTTGGCCTGGACAACTCAACGCACTTACAGCTCCGGCGAAAAGAGTTTTATTACCTTCTGCCTTATGAACCGGTTAGTCTCCGATACGGGGGACATACTTCCCGCCTCCGAGGGCACTCTTATCTATTTTGCCTCCCACTTAGCGCGAACCGTTCGCCATAGTACTATTAAGTTATACCTTGCCGCTGTGCGTAACCTCCATATCTCGTGTGGGCACGGCGACCCCCTGATGGGCAAATTACTTCTTAAGAAAGTTCTTAGGGGCATCCTCCGTTTCCAGGGCCAACGTCGCATCCTTCGTCGGCCTGTTACCCCTGGGATCTTGCTTGCTATCCGCCCAATCTTGGAAGCCTGGTTAGGACAGCGGGATTTCCCCATGATTTGGGCCGCCTTTACTTTAGCCTTTTATGGATTCCTGCGCTGTAGCGAATTCACTTACCCTGGGGTAAATAGCTTCCGTCCCCAGTTCGACCTGGGTACCGATTGTGTGTCATTTTATCCGAGTCTGGTATGTCCGCAGCACATCGTCGTTACGCTCAGGTCGTCTAAAACAGACTTCTCTCGCCAGGGTCGGTCGGTCGTTATTGCCAAAGCCCCTGGTACCGTGTGCGCTGTATCGGCTATGCAGCAGTTTTTCCTCACCACGCACCCTTCCAGCGGCCCTTTGTTTTCTTTTCGGTCGGGTCGGCTTCTTACCCGCTCCGCGGTGATATGCCTTCTCCGGGACGCTGCCCGGTGCGCGGGTTTACCCTACCGTAGCCTTAAGGGCCACAGTTTTCGTATCGGGGCCGCTTCTACAGCGGCTGCTGCGGGCTTACCAGATTGGCTTATCAAAGTGCTAGGAAGATGGTCTTCTGACTGTTACCAGTTATACATCCGTACACCACAGCAAGTCCTGTTGTCCGCGGCCCCACGTATGGCTAGCGTCTCAAGCCCAGGTTCATTCGTTTAAATGTTTAATTTTGTTTTAACCCGCCTAGTTAGTGTTAATGGCTTGGGGGGATACACGCTTCGCATGTATCAGTGGCGGTTAAGTCTCCACAGCGACTTCCCCAAGCCTCGCTTTGTATTTGTTTACGTTCTCAGTTTTATGTCCTTCGACCTAGCTGCCAATACTCTTGTCCGATCCAGCACTGCTGGGGAGATAAGTGAGGCTTCATCGGTCGGCGTTTCGTATACCTTTGCGCGTTGCTGGCTTTAGGTCGAGCCGTTTTTGCTTCACTGTAGCGCGTGGCCGGCCTAAGCTTCAGCTCGTAGCGCTCCTAGATGTTATCTGTCATGGCGCGTTGCTGCTTTGCAGCTCGTAGTGCCTTTTAATTGTCACGCTATGGGAAGTTGTCTGTCATGCCAACCACTGAGCGGTGTTCCCCCTAATTACGCCAAACGTGTCTTTGCTCTTTAGTATTAGGTCTTACAGTAACTAAGTTAGTTAAGCGGAACTGGGACATTAAGAAAGTTTTACAGGGCCATCCGTAAAACGCTGTTAATGGAGCGTGACGCCCTGGTTTGCCGTGACATAACGTGACTCGTACGGTAAAACAACGAAGCAGTTTAATAGTACGTAAACGAACCTTTGTAATCTTTGTTATGTTGCCCTTGGATGGCCTCTAGCTAAACGTGTGGCAATAGCATGTTGCAATAACGTCTAGTTACACTTTCTTTCGGCCGTATTTAGTGGTTAAAGTAGTGAATCCTTCCTTTATGTCCTAAATATATATTACGTAGTGTCCTGCCCTGCCATGGTACAGGTTTATCCATTGGTTGTAGTCACAGGCTCTGTCTAGCTATAAAAGTCCCTGTTCAAGGTCCATAGTCATATTCTCTTAGCTGTGCCTGAGCTACTACTCACATTTTAAGTGAATTTGTATTTCAATTCCCTCCCTCCCTCCCTTGGGGGGTTTTGTTCTTGTGTTCTATTCAATAAACTGGGGTCACCTCTCTCAGCTTTGGTTCGGTTAAGTCTCCACAGCGACTTCCCCAAGCCTCGCTTTGTATTTGTTTACGTTCTCAGTTTTATGTCCTTCGACCTAGCTGCCAATACTCTTGTCCGATCCAGCACTGCTGGGGAGATAAGTGAGGCTTCATCGGTCGGCGTTTCGTATACCTTTGCGCGTTGCTGGCTTTAGGTCGAGCCGTTTTTGCTTCACTGTAGCGCGTGGCCGGCCTAAGCTTCAGCTCGTAGCGCTCCTAGATGTTATCTGTCATGGCGCGTTGCTGCTTTGCAGCTCGTAGTGCCTTTTAATTGTCACGCTATGGGAAGTTGTCTGTCATGCCAACCACTGAGCGGTGTTCCCCCTAATTACGCCAAACGTGTCTTTGCTCTTTAGTATTAGGTCTTACAGTAACTAAGTTAGTTAAGCGGAACTGGGACATTAAGAAAGGAAAAATCGCTCAAGGACGTTCTTGTCCGCACTAAAATTCCTTTAACAAAACAACAATCATAACAAGAACGAAGTACTTTCACTTCGAAGGAAATTTGCATATGATCACTGCTAACGACTCTTTATACACACGCATGCCGACTGCGTAACAACAACAGAGTCAAAATAACCGATCATTAATTCTAGATCCGTTTTAGTTGATCTTTTTCCATTTATTATGATTACGAACGTAGAAGCTGTGGACTCGTGGCCTTTATTTAAACCGGTAATTACTGTCTTGTAGAAGTTGTTCTGATACCTGGATGCTAGCGCTTCATACAGTGCAGCTCAGATGTCAGCGAACTATGCATATATGCATATGTTATACGCACATATTTTGTGTATATCTTGCAGGTCAAAATAAAATAAAGGTTAAAATGATCTTATCCCTAATTATTCATGGTCCATGAATAATTAGGGTAAAGAATAAAGGAAGATCATTTTAACCTGAATTTCATTTTGACCTGCAACATAATTATTTTATTAAATTTTTATCCAAATAGTTTACAACATTGATGTGGCAAATTTTAATTCTCACCCTACAGAAAAACTAGATAATTTTTGTACAGAAAAAGTACTCAATACCAAAACAAGACAGCTTGACAGCTGATAGAGTTATGTACTTATCTTACAGCAAACATAAACTTACATGTACATGTTTTGTAATTATGACACTTTTTCCATTTTATAAGAGCAGGTTACAATTTTCAGGCTGATCTTGTTCTTGTAAAAATGGGGCTTTATTGGCCAAATTTCAGCCTGGTGTTCTTAATCCATTTGTTCTTATATACGGGTGTTTACTGTAGTCAAAGAATCTAAGTAGCCTCTTTCATTTTTTTCTTACTTCCTGTAATCTAACACATAAGTGAGAAAGTACAAATTAAAGCAACAAAGCATCTTAAAAGAACAGTAACCAACCAGTTGAGAGAATGACCTTCCACAAAGTCTAAGTAATTTTGCAGAGTGAATTTCACATAATAATTACCGTTAATAATTATAGCCTTAATGTTTATTGTATCCAATGTCATTGTGCAAGGGCATGTTTAAAACATGAAATGACAAATTTTAATTCTCACCCTACAGAAATCATCCTCCATACATACATAACTTATTCTAACATGTATACATAACTTATTCTAACATGTTTACCTACGCCCCACCTGGAAACCAGCTTTTGTTGTGTGTGGCTAGCGTAGTTAAATAAAGTTGTATCATCTATCATCTATCAAATGGCACTTCATCAGTTAGCCTAAACAGCACTTTGGTTAGCCTAAGTAGTGCTTTGGTTAGCCTAAAATTAATATCACTGACTTGAAGGTGGTTAGCTCTCAATAATGGTATGGGTTAACCGTATCCCACATTGTTAAATGCCATTCCGTCATTTTGCCATTTCGTGTTTTAAACACTCTCATTGTGCAACTGTATGAGCGGTTAACAAAACAATATTTGTTTACTTGTCATGTCAATACAATGAAGTGAAGTAATAATTATAAGAACTTTATTTAACGAGGGTGAAGCACATTGATTACTGGTCACCCGGTAGTTTTCATAATGGCCCTCCTACAAATGAAGGGGTAAAAGAGACATGGGTTCATGAAGCAAAAAGTTGCAATTTTTGAAGGAAAAAAGATGTTAGTAGTGACTTTGGTGTAGACTACAGAAAGTCTTGTAAAGGCTATTACCATGAGTTCAGTTGCTGAGGTTCTACACATGGTTCTCCAGAAGCTTCGGCAATCGCCAATTACTTGCCTTAAACACAATGGCTACTCAGAGAAAATATATAAACATTTTTGTGGTTGGCTCAGCAAGGAAAGCACTTTGTGCTGGCTAGTTTGAAATTCTTCCCCCTCTACTTCAAATTTTCGGGAGAACCCTGTCTACAGAGAAGTTATGGATCCAAAATACCCAAACAATCAGGAAGTGAATGTTGGCTGGTAGCACTGTATTGACAGAATTTAATGGTTTGTCACACCACATGATTCTTGAAGTTTGCCCCGACCACTGTTTCCCTGAAACTTTTTAGTGAATGCGTAACTGGCTAAAATTCATTTTATTATCTGTTACAAAGGAACTGTCCAACTGTCCAAACTCTAAACCAAATAGAAGGTTAGAAGGTCTAGGACCAGACTCAAGTCAGATGGAATGTGAATGAGATACTGAAAAGTTTAGAGTCATGGTGAGTGCTGTGAGTAATGTCTTCTTTGAATGTTTGAATGCTACTGGATAAAGTACTTAAATTAATTTGTGTCTCATGGAAGTTGTTCTGATACCTGGATGCTTCAAACAGTGCAGCTCAGATATAAGCAAGTTTATTGTCTCACAGAAGCTTTCTGAAGATCGTTGTTAAAATAATATCTCCAGTTTGAGATTCAGAGGGTGCCTTAGGTCTTTGTTTTTGAGATTCAGAGGGTGTCTTAGGTCTTCAATTTTGACGTTCAGAGTGGGTCTTAGGTCTGTGTGTTTGAGATTCAGAGGGGGTCTTGGGTCTTCAACTTTTGAGATTCGGAAGGGGTCTTAGGTCTTTGTTTTTGAGATTCAGAGGGGGTCTTAGGTCTTGAAATTTTGAGATTTAGAGGGCATCTTAGGTCTTCATTTTTGAGATTCAACAGGGGGTCTTAGGTCTTCAATTTTTGAGACTCAGATGGGGTCTTGGGTCTTCAATTTTTGAGTTTCAAGGGGGCCTTAGGTCTTTGTTTTTGAGATTCAGAGGGGGTCTTAGGTCTTCAAAGTTTCAGGTTTGTAGGGTGTCTAAGGTATTCATTTTTGAGATTCAGAGGGGTCTTAGGTCTGCAAATTTTGAGACTTGGAGGGTCTCTTAGGTCTTCAATTTTTGAGATTTGGAGGGTTTCTTAAATCTTTGTTTTTCAGAGTTAAAGGGGATCTTTGGACTTTAATTTTTGAGACTCGGAGGGGTCTTAGATTTTCAATTTTTGAGTTTCAAGGGGGTCTTAGGTCTTTGTTTTGAGATTCAGAGGGGGTCTTAGGTCGTCAAAGTTTCAGGTTTGTAGGGTGTCTAAGGTATTCATTTTTGAGATTCACAGGGGTCTTAGGTCTTCAAATTTTGAGACTTGGAGGGTCTCTTAGGTCTTCAATTTTTGAAATTTGGAGGGTTTCTTAAATCTTTGTTTTTCAGAGTTAAAGGGGATCTTTGGACTTTAATTTTTGAGATTCAGAGGGGGTCTTAAGTCTTCAAATTTTAAGATTCAGAGGGACCGTGTCTTAGGTCTTCAAATTTTGAGATTTAAAGGGGGTGTAAGGTGTTCAACTTTTGAGATTCGGAGGGGGTGTTAGATCTTTCTTTTTGATATTCAGAGGGGGTCTTAGGTCTTCATATTTTGAAACTTTGAGGGTGTGTTAGGTCTTCAAATTTTCAGAAACAAAGGGGGGCTTAGGTCTTCAAAATTTGCAATTCAGAGGGGGTCTTAGCTCTTCAATTTTTGAGTTTGAGAGAGGTTTTTATATGTAGGTCTTTGTTTTTGAGATTTAGAGGGCATCTTAGTTCTTCAATTTTTGAGATTTGGAGGGGGTCTTACATGTGGGTCTTTGAGATTCCCGTTTTTCTTGGTAAACTAAGAAGTGTTTTTCATCTTCTGCTTCTTTCTTACACTAAGAGCTTTCTTATATGGTCTCATGTAACGCCCTGTTTCTATTGCCAATCTATGATTACTAAGTCGTAGTTTTGTCATGGTGGTTCTGTGCCAGATGTTGGTGACCTGGTGGAGGTAATCTTCACATCTGTAATTATCTACTTTTTTGACTTTACAGTAGGTTCGCATTTTACTGCTTTGATTGGGATCTTTCCTTAAGTCATTATTCATCTCGCTGGACCACCTTTGTAATTCAATTTCCTCTAATCTTTGTTTAATAGTGCTTATAATTTCTACATTTGAAAAATGTGGTTTTTTTTTCCAAAGATTTCCTAAACCTATATGATATAAAAAGTTTTTGATTTTTTGACTCCAAAAAATTTTATCCTTAAACCGTTTTATGTAGGTCTTTGTTTTTGAGATTCATAGGGGTTGTTAAGTCTTCAAATTTTGAGATTCAGATGGGGTCTTAGGTCTTCATATTTGAGATTCGGAGGGGTCTTAGGTCTTTGTTTTTGAGATTCAGAGTGGGTCTTTAATCTTCACTTTTTGAGATTCAGAGGTGGTGTTAGATCTTTGGTTTTGAGATTCAGAGGGGCTCTTAGCTCCTCAATTTTTGACATTCACAGGGAGCCTTAGGTCTTCAAATTTTGAGATTTGGAGGGCCTCATGGGTTCAGTTTTTGAGAAACAGAGGGGCTCTTAGTCTTTCAATTGTTCAGATTTGGAGGGGGTCTTAGATCTTTGTTTTCAGAGTTAAAGGGGGTCTTTGGTCTTTAATTTTTGAGACTCAGAGGGGGTCTTAGGTTTTCAATTTTTGAGATTCAAGGGGTCTTAGGTGTGTGTTTTTGAGATTCAGAGGGGGTCTTAGGTCTTTGTTTTTGAGATTCAGAGGGGGTCTTAGGTCTTTAATTTTTGAAATTTAGAGGGTGTCATAGGTCTTCATTTTTCAGATTCAGAGAAGCTCTTAGGTGTTCAAATTTTGAGATTTGGAGGATGTCTTAGGTCTTCAAATTTTGAGAAACAGAGGGGGTCTTAGATGTTTGTTTTTGAGGTTCAGAGCTGCTCTTAGCTATTCAGTTTTTGAGATTATGAGGGAGTATTAAATCTTCAACTTTTGAGATTCGAGGGGTTCTTAGATTTTTGTTTTTGAGATTCAGAGGGGTTCTTAGGTCTTCTTACTTTGAGATTCAGAGGGGGTCTTAGGTATTCAACTTTTGAGATTCGAAGGGGGTCTAATTTAATTTGGAGACTTAGATGGGGTCTTAGGTTTTTAATTTTTGAGATTCAAGGAGTCTTAGGTTTGTGTTTTTGAGATTAAGAGGGGGTCTTAGGTCTTTGTTTTTGATATTCAGGATGGGGTCTTAGGTCTTCAATTTTTGAGAGTTAGAGGATGTCATAGGTCTTAATTTTAGGGATTCAGAGGGGGTCTTAGGTGTTCAAATTTGGAGATTTGGAGGATGTCTTAGGTCTTCAAATTTTCGAGAAACAGAGGGGGTCTTAGATGTTTGTTTTTGAGGCTCAGAGGGGCTCTTAGCTGTTTTTTGAGATTATGATCGAGTATTAAATTTTCCACTTTTGCGATTCGAGGGGTTCTTAGATTTTTGTTTTTGAGATTCAAACGGGGTCTTAGGGCTTAAAGTTCTGGGATTCAGAGGGTGTTTTAGGTCTTCAATTTTTGAGTTTCAGAGGGGGTCTTACATATTCAACTTTTGAGATTCGGAGGGGGTCTAAGATCTTTGTTTTTATGATTTAAAGTGGGTCTCTTGTCTTCAATTTTTAAGACTCAGAGGGGGTTTTAGGTTTTCAATTTTATAGATTCAGTGGGGATCTTAGGTCTTTGTTTTTGAGATTCAGAGAGGATCTTAGGTGTTCAAATTTTGAGATTTGGAGGATGTCTTAGGTCTTCAAATTTTGAGAAATAGAGGGTTCTTAGATGTAAAGTTTTTGAGGTTCTGAGGGACTCTTAGCTATTCAGTTTTTGAGATTATGAGGGAGTCTTAAATTTTCAACTTTTGAGATTCAAGGGGGTCATAGATCTTTGGTTTTGAGATTCAAAGGGGTCTTAGGTCTTCAATTTTTGAGATTCAGAGGGGGTCTTAGGTCTTCAGTTTTTGAGATTCAGAGGGGATCTTACATGAAGGTCTTTGATTTTGAGATTCAGACGGGGTCTGAGGTCTTCAAATTTTGAGATTCAGAGGGGGTCTTAGGTCTTCAAATTTTGAGATTCAGAGCAGATCTTACATGTAGGTGTTTGTTCTTGAGATTCAGACGGGGTCTGAGGTCTTCAAATTTTGAGATTCAGAGGGGTCTTAGGTGTTCAAATTTTGATATTCAGATGGGGTTTTAGGTCTTCAACTTTTGGGTCTTAGGTCTTTGTTTTTGAGATTCAAAAGGGGTCTAAGGTCTTCTGTTTTTGTGATTCAAAGGGGGTCTTAGGTCTTCAAAATATTGAGATGCAGATGGGGTTTTAGGGCTTCAACTTTTGAGAAACACAGGGAGTCTAAGATCTTTGCTTTTGAGGTTCAGAGGGTCTGTTAGGTCTTCAAATTTTGCAATTCAGAGGGCGTCTTAGGTCTTCATTTTTGAGATTCAGAGGTGGTCTTAGCTCTTGAATTTTTGAGATTCAGAGGGGGTCTTAGGTCTTTAACATTTGAGATTTGGATGGGCTCTTACACTGGGTCTTTGTTTTTGAGATTCAGAGGGGTTCTTAGGTCTTATTTTGAGATTCAGAGGGGGTCTTAGGTCTTCTTATTTTGAGATTCAGCGGGGGTCTTAGGTCTTTTAATTTTCAGATTCAGAGAGGGTCTTAGGTCTTCCAATTTTCAGATTCAGAGGGGGTCTTAGGTCTTCAAATATTGAGATTCAAATGGGGTTTTAGGTCTTCAACTTTTGAGAAACACAGGGAGTCTTAGATCTTTGTTTTTGAGGTTCAGAGGAGCTCTTAGGTTATCAATTTTTGAGACTCGGAGGGGGTCCTAGGTCTTCATTTTTGAGATTCAAAGGGGCTCTTAGGTCTTTGAATTTTGAGATTTAGAGGTTGTCTTAGGTCTTCACCTTTTGAGATTTGGAAGGGGTCTTAGATCTTTGTTTTTGAGATTCAAAGGGGGTCTTAGGTCTTCAATATTTGAGATTCAGAGGGGGTCTTAGGTCTTCAATTTTTGAGATTCAGAGGGGGTCTTAGGTCTTTGTGTTTGAGATGCAGATGGGGTCTTAGGTCTTCCTTTTTGAGATTTTCAGGTGGTCTTAGGTCTTAGATCTTAGATCTTAGTTTTTGAGACACCCTTTGCATACACATTTTTTTTGAGTGATGTAAATTATGCATAGATTTTTGTTCGGGTATATCTGAGCTGCACTGTAGCAACATTATGTGCTACATGTAGAAGGCAAGCTATCCATCACCTAATGAAAAGGAAACACGTTTGGTGAAGAGATGTAGCCACTGTATGTACATGTATTTGAACATGACATTCAATGAGGTGTTTCGAATGAAAAGTTGAAAATTTTGGGTGACACAGTCAAACTTTTGATTTGATGTCAAAATCTTGGAATCCTTTATGATGAGTCGCAAAGTCTTATTTCAGTGTGAATCTTTCTGTCTTCAATCCAGCTCTTAGCCAGATTAGATTCAACCAGTCATCCTCTAAATGCCGATTTTGTCAAGGAAAATATTATTCAGTTTGTTGCTTCATTCTTCAGTTAATAATTTTTTCTCTCGCGGTGGCGTAATGGTTAGTGCACTTGACTCTGGTATGAGAGGTCCTGATTCAGTCCTGGGTGAAAGAGTTAGTGCAAATCAAAGGAAACTTTCCTGCTTAGAATCATGTCATTTGGTCAATGGCATTGAGGAGTAAGATCCCCAGAATCGAGATCCAGAGTCTAATGCACATACCATTAAGCCACTGCTACGTGTTATGTGCAAGCAACAATGTAATAACAGTGGTTAATTGACTAGAGAACTACAGCTTATATCAGTTTATCTTTTAGGATCTGTATCTTGACATGATGAAGACACACATCCACACCAGCAGACTGGACCAAATGGAAGATTTAGTTCACACTTTATGCTGGTATGATCAGTATATACAGTGTATGCTGTATATTTTTTTCTTTTCATCAGATTAATGACTAATTGGCAATGCATGTTTTGCTGTTCCAAATGTCATTGCAAGAAAAAGGTTTTGTTGAGTTTTTAATATGGAAGTCTGGATATGGAACACACACTGTAATTCATCTTATGAGGTGTCACTGTTATTTGGAAAATTTTATACAACAGTGATATGTTTTTGATAAGCATTAACTTTGCTAATAATTTCCAAAGGAACATTACTTTCAAAAATTTTGGATGTTAACCCATTGACCCCCGTGCCGGCTGTAACGACGAGCCTTGGCCTTTTTTCCACTTCTGATGTCATCACTTTTGACCAAACTTGACGTTATCTATACTCAACGTCTGCAGGAGGAAAAGATCTTTGCAATGATACCCAGATCAGAATGATCGGTCTAATTGCGCCTGAAATATGCACAAAAATGCTTAAAAAGTTGAGTGAAAAACTCAGTGCAAAACTTCCTGTCACTACATGTGGCTACTCCAGGGTAAAAATTGCCCGTCTCGATGACGCTTTCTTGAAAGTTTTTTTAACCGCAAGCAAGCCCAATAGAAGGTCAATCACTGCAGCCAAAAGAAAAGTAAAGTAGAAAAAAGAAGGGCAAAAAAAAAATTAAAAAATCCAAAAGCCTAAAGATGTAGGTCACTTTCTCCTGAGCCTGAGCCAAAATGTTGCAAATCGCGATGCTGGGGGCAAGAAGAACAAGCTGTCATGCTGTAAATGCGTTTTTGACTAGATCGAAGCTAATTTGGCCAATCTCCAGCCTGAAAAACACCAAAATGTCCAAAAAACGCGTTCTTGGGAAAAAGCGCAGGTGGTCAATGGGTTAAAATTTGGATGTTTAATTTTGGGACACTGGAACATAGCTTAGGTAAAATTTCACCTATAAGACTTCAGTCAGATTGAAGAATTTATGGAATTAAATGTGGCTAAATGGAATTTAGGCAAAGTTAGACTCAAATCAATGCGGTCAGCGGTGTTTCGCTTAATAGTACGTGACTTGCGGGGCGGCCCTATGGGGATTGCAGGGCTATTGTGTATTGTTGCATCGCATGTGCTGTACTGCTAGCAGATCATTGCGGATCTTTTTGCACTGTGTGTAGCGAATCTTTGCGGATTCTTGCTCGATTTTTGCTTGTGTTAGCTTTGTTTTACCGTTATGACCGCTCGTAACACTCTGAACAGCCAGTCGGCGGCCTACGATGCCTTGTCCCTCGCCCCGGATTCCGAGGGAACGTCGTCTCAGCCAGCTGTTTCTTCGCCACCGAGCTCCAGCTTGGCCCCAGCAGCTTCGTTAGAGTCGCCCGTAGAAGTTTCTCCGACGTCTCCTTCCTTTCTGGCCGCCGTTGCTCACGCCGTACAACAAGTGCTTTCGGCCCAGCAAGCGGCAAGCCTCCCGGTCCCCGGTTCGTCTACGAGTGTGGCCATTTCTGGAGGCGTTCCTGCTCCACAAACGCCTGCCAGCCAGCTTGCTGTCCAAGCTTCGTCGTTTGCGGCATCTGGCGCTGGTTTCACAGCTTCTCCCTCAGCGACGGCGACTCCCGTTGCCTCAGGTAGGCCAAATCCCTTTGTTGTTCCGACTTTTGTGTCGACGTTTTCAACCCCAATTCCGTCGCTCGCCTTCGCGTCGTCTTCTACCGCGGTCAATGCAGCCTTTCCTTCGAGCGCTGCGGGTGCTTCTTCTTTGGCGCCGTTGCCGGTTTTGCATCAACCGTTCGTGGTGGGCCCGGGGTTTTCTCCCGTACCGGCAAAGCTGGTTAGCCAGATCGTGGCTGGGAAGTTTGTCGAACTCCACGAGTTGTTGCCGTCGAACATTGTGCAGACAGAACCTGAGCCGCAGCTGCTGTTCGATGGTCGCCTCGTGTTGACATCGTCGCCGAAGAAACCGAAGCGGCGTATCGAGGATATTTCTTCTTGGTTAGAGGCGTTCTCTATTTATTGCCTGGTCCTCGTATCGTACTTCCCAAATCGTTGGAAGGATCTGTTGCAGTATCAACTCCTGATACTGCGCACATATCGCCAGTTCGCCGGCCGGGTTTGGTTGTCATACGACCGAGCTTTTCGAGAAAACGCGGCAGCTACCAACCTGACTGATTGGTCTCAGTTGAACAGCACGTTGTTTAGCTTTCATTCAGCCGGCTGGTCCACACGCCCGCCTCGTGATGCTACGGACGGCCAAAACGAGCCTCGCGGTTCGGCGTCATCGCAGATCATTTGCAAATCGTGGAACCGGGGTCATTGCGTGGCCCCTTCTGCTTCTTGCCGTTTTTCTCACAAGTGTTCCAGCTGCCATGGCCCGCACCGTGCTGGAGTCTGCCCGACTGAAACGCCCAACAAAACTAGCTCGTCGTCCAAGCGTTCACCCGATTCTCCACCCTCTCGGTCCAGCAGCAAGCCTCGTCGTTTGTAGACTCGCCCACCCCCCCTTGTACTTTTTTTTTTATTGTTTGATCAATTGTTCTCCGCCGTGATTTTTGTCAGTTAGCCCTGGACTATTCCTTGTATTGGTGGCCATTCTCTGTATTAAACTCAAGTGCCTCTACTATTACCACGTGTTTGCTGATTGTTCATTGTTTTTTTTTTTTTTTTTTTTTTTTTTTTTTTTTTTTTTTTTTTTTTTCGTTCTGGGGCGGGGAAGGGTTGTCAGGGTGGTTGGGCAGCCATTTAATGCCATTTGTTTCTCCTGTTCTTTCCCTTTAGTCCGACTCCCCCCAGTCTCTGCAGTGACCCCTTTGCAGGCAGATCAATTCGCATGGGAGTTGCGTTGTCATCCCGACCGGCAGAAGGTTAACTTTGTGGTGGACGGTATCCGCCATGGGTTTCGTTTGGGGTTTTCTCCCTCCCAAAAGCTCAAGTCTGCAAAGCATAACAAGCCCTCTGCAGCCCAGCATTCCTCTGTGGTTGACCAGTATTTGGCCAATGAGGTCTCTCTCGGTAGGGTGGCAGGTCCCTTCAGCGTTCCTCCCCTCCCCAATCTTCACGTTAGCAGCTTCGGGGTGATTCCTAAACGAGGTCAACCGGGGAAGTGGCGCCTCATTGTGGACCTTTCTTCCCCCGGGGGGGCGAGTGTCAACGATGGGATAGACCCGCATGAGTTCACCCTCCATTACATCACAGTTGATCAGGTGATCCGCCAAGTTTCCAAACTGGGTCCAGGGGCACTCATGGCCAAATTTGACGTGGAGGCAGCGTACCGCAATGTGCCTGTACATCCATCTCACCGCATGTTGTTGGGGATGAAGTGGCGCGACCAATTTTACGTCGACCTGGTTCTCCCTTTTGGCCTTCGTTCGGCCCCATTTATCTTCAACTCCATTGCAGACATGGTGGAATGGATTCTTGTCACCTCCTACCAGATCCCAGATCTCCTTCATTACTTGGACGACTTTATTACTGCAGGCCCTGCACAGTCCCCCCAATGTGCCCAGAACCTGGCTACTGCCTTGGAGGTCTGTCATCGCCTGGGTCTACCTTTGCATCCAGGCAAATGTGTTGGCCCCTCTTCAGTGCTTGTTGTCTTGGGGATCGAGCTTGACTCTATCACCCAAGTGGCACGCTTACCTCAGGACAAGTTGTCGTCGTTGCAAGAGCTGATTGGTTCGTGGCTCCCCCGAAAATGGTGTAATAGACGCGAGCTTGAGTCTCTTATCGGCCACTTGCATCATGCCGCCAAAGTGGTCTGGCCGGGAAGGACTTTTCTACGCCGCATGATTGACCTGTTATGCTGCTTCCGGAGGAGAGATCACCCTATTCGCCTGAACCGAGAATTTCACTTGGATCTTCGTTGGTGGCACCAGTTCTTGGCAGATTGGCATGGCGTTAGCTTCTGGCTCTTCCCAGGACTGCTACCCGAGGCTGATGTTGAAGTGTCTTCTGATGCAGCGGGCTCACTCGGCTATGGAGCATACTTGAAGGGCCAATGGTTTGCTGGATCCTGGGCAGCATCCCAGCAATTGCAGTCTATTGCATACAAGGAGCTCTTCCCGATAGTTCTGGCAGCTCATGTCTGGGGACATTCTTGGGTCAAGAAACATGTTCTTTTCCGCTCTGACAACGATGCAGTAGTCCACATCTTAAATACCCGCACCTCAAGAGTGCCTTGCCTAATGCGGTTGCTGCGCAGCCTTTTATTTTCCGCTGCTCGTCACAGCTTCTCCTTCTCCTCCCAACATGTCCCTGGCGTTTCCAATCAATTAGCTGATGCCTTGTCTCGTTTCCATTGGCAGGAGTTTCGTCGCCTGGCTCCGGAGGCACAGCCGTTCCCCACAGTGGTCCCTCCCGAACTCCTGGCAGAGTTGACCTCTCCACCCTAGAACAGCAGTGCCATTCCTTCTTGCTTCAAGGTCTGGCCCCATCTACGCGTCGGTCTTATGCCTCAGCCCAGGCTCAGTTTATCTCGTTTTGCGCTCAACTTGGCAAGCTTCATGCCTCTGGTTCACCGTGTCCGGCTGACGAATGGACTCTGTGCCTGTTTGCTACCTTCTTGGCCAATCGCATTCAGCATTCTTCGATCAAGGTCTATTTGTCTGGGGTTCGAGCACTCCACATTGAACAGGGGTTCTCAGACCCCCTTGCTAACTGTCTCCGCCTTCAGAGGGTGGTCCGTGGCATCAAGCGTTGTCAGGGCTCCGCTTCTTCCTCCCGCTTGCCGATCACAGATGACTTGATGCTTCTGATTTGGCGGTCCCTGGATCTTCACCTCTCGGATCACCTCATGTTCTGGGCAGCCTGCACCTTGGGGTACTTTGGTTTTCTCCGCGCCTCCGAGTTCACAGTGCCTAGTCTGGCTAGCTTCTCTCCATCCCTTCATCTAGGCGTTCCAGACATTGCAGTGGATTCTCTGTCCGCCCCCTCGTGCTTGCGCTTAAAGATCAAGGGCTCGAAGACTGATCCGTTTAGGAAAGGTGCTTTTATCCATATCGGCCGCGGCCGGCCCCCGCTCTGCGCAGTCCACTCAGTGTTAAGTTATCTCGCTAGCAGGGGTGACCGTCCGGGCCCCTTGTTCCTGTTCCAGAATGGGCAGCCCCTTTCACGCGCTTTGCTGACGGACTGGCTCCGGCAGATCCTGTCCTCTGCGAACGTTCCAGGCAATTTCTCTAGCCACAGCTTCCGCATCGGTGCTGCCACTGTGGCGGCACGCAACGGCGTTCCAGACCACCTCATTCAAGCCTTGGGCCGCTGGTCGAGCTCCGCTTATCAATTGTACATTAGGACCCCATCAGAATCTTTAGCGGTCCTATCCACCAAGCTGGCATCGTCTTCGTAGCTTGTCACCTTCCCTAGGTACAGTTGTGGCTATCTTACCTGGCTGTGCACTACCAGCGTATCGGGCTGTCACCCAGCCGTTGCCTTAGCACAGCGTACTTGCTCTTCAGCTGGAAACCTTCGTGGTCCTGTCCTGTTCTTGGGTTTACGCCGACCTCGAGTCTTGCTGGTCACCTGCCCCACCTCTGATTGCCTTCTGCTTGCCTCTAATCGCCAGGCGCACTCATTGTCTTGGACCTTGCCGTGTGGGGTGGTCATATTTTCATGGTCAGGTATGTGTCATTCTCTTCATTGCTTTGGGGCTCGGTGCTTGGGGTCTAATTGGGGAGTGGAGGTTCCAGGTCACCCTGTTCTCGGGTCCCTCCATTTTCCAAGCACCTGGAGAGGGGTTACCTTGGGTGGTTCCCGCTTACAGGGTTGCCATGGATACCTCCCCTCCGGCTTATGGTTTCTGCTCCCCGCTAACCTTTCCGGCACCAGTTCCCAAGCTCATCTATTGTGATGAGTTTAAATGTGGCTAAATGGAATTTAGGCAAAGTTAGACTCAAATCAATGCGGTCAGCGGTGTTTCGCTTAATAGTACGTGACTTGCGGGGCGGCCCTATGGGGATTGCAGGGCTATTGTGTATTGTTGCATCGCATGTGCTGTACTGCTAGCAGATCATTGCGGATCTTTTTGCACTGTGTGTAGCGAATCTTTGCGGATTCTTGCTCCCTCCCGCCCCCTCCCTTTTTGGTGGTTCATATCTAGGTAAGTACGGGTCAGGTAAGTTGTTTCCACTGATTCTTTCAGTGTGACGGTGCCAGTTAGCGGCTGCTTTTGGGGGTGGTTCCCGCTTACAGGGTTGCCATGGATACCTCCCCTCCGGCTTATGGTTTCTGCTCCCCGCTAACCTTTCCGGCACCAGTTCCCAAGCTCATCTATTGTGATGAGTTTAATCTGCATTATGTTCTCTTAAAGAAACAAACCTTTTCCTTTCAGGTGATTAAAAGAACAAGCAAATCCTAATTCAAGTTCTTGCTTCATCATGGCACTGCCCAAGAAGGAAGTATGTACTTTGTTCTGTACTGTATATATTTTGGATGCTCAAAATTTCAGGCACTTAATAAATTTAATAAATTTAATTTGAGACGGTTATATTTTTGAACAGTTCTTTTTGTTCAATATTTATGTCGTCCAAAATTTTTTGCAAGTAATGTATATGCAAAGTGTTTACATTTATGTTGTTGTAATAAGGAGAGTAATGAGGTCTTCATTTCACAGTCCCCCAGTTCAGAGCATTTGCTCATTTCAAGCTTATTTATTCCTGGGTCAATAGTATTCCTTGGAACCACTCAGAATTTGTTATCTCTGGCTTGAGAGTTTGTCTGGTTCAGAATAATTTTATCCCAACAAGGAACATCATTGCTTGGTTCAAGGCTAATTTTCTGCTGCAAAAACATGTAGATTGATTGCTTAAGGAATTTTTTGCTGGGGTAGAAATGTTAGGGTGATCCTCTAGGAGGTTGTGAAATTCTTAAGATGCTAAAGAAAATTTTTAAGAGAAAATATTTGCACATTGTTTTTATGCAAGTTTAGCAAAAGTCATGTACAAACTACTTACTAGTTACATATCGGACTTGCAGGCAAGTTGTTTCGAGACCTGGATCACAGGATCAAGGACTGTGGAACCAGGACACAGGACACAGGACACAGGACACAGGACACAGGACACAGGACACAGGACCCAGGACCCAGGACCCAGGACACAGGACCCAGGACTCAGAACAGAGGATCACCGAGCAAGGGTAGGACTGAGGACTGAGGACTGAGGATCAAGGACAGTGGATGAAAGCAAGCCTTGGGTGATGAATTTTTATTGTAGATATATTAAGGTACATGTATATGAGATATTATCAGTAGCAGAGATGGCACAGTGCACCTTGCCCTGAGGGTTTTTCTCCGGGTACTCCGGTTTCCCTCACTCCTGAAAAACCAATGTTTCCAAATTTCAATTTAACAAAATTGGCAACACATTGCTGCGGCCCAATTGACTTCTCAAGATAAGCATTTGTAATACCAATTTATTACTCTCTGTTTATTTTCTAGTTACATGTGCATGTGTGCTTTGGCAGTCTTTTTGGCAGCTGTTATTTTAGTTAAGGAGCAAATTGGGAAGAAACTCTATTTATTTCCTGTCTTTTTCAAAGATCTCTTTTTAATCATAGCGTAGGTAAAGGGAAATTCCCAAGTCCAATTAATGAATCAATCAATCTTTCAATCAATCAATCAATCAATCAATTGATAGTTGAGATAAAAAGCCCAGGATATGCAGCTAACTAAAATAGGAACTCCCAACCTTAAAATTTATCTATTTGCAATTTCAAGATCTTTAACAGAAATAAATTCTAATACCACTTCTTTGCACATGTAACTAGTACCCATATAAACAGAGTATTCAACTGACCAGTGTGTTGTGTGGGTGTCGTTCATTTGCAAATAAGTAGCTTGCTTGTCACATTTCCCATATAGTTCATTCTATCAGAGCCAGGAAATTATGCCAATACACATTGTAGCAATCAACACTACAAATTAACTGCAACTCAATTACGGTAAAATCTGTTTCTGATTAATTGAGAAGTTGGTAATTTTTGTCGTATTTTTATGTGTACAGACTCAAAACAAAAATGAACCTACGTTTTGTTCAAAAAATTTCCTTAAAAACTAAATTTTCATAATTATTATTATTGTCGAAATTCAGAAACAGACAATGGAATTTCAAAAACCCATGAAGAAAAGTAATGGCTAATTAAATATAATTATTTCCAACCGGAAATTCTTTATGAATGCTCTTTATCCAATAAAAGAAACTAAACTGACCACTCAATTTGACTCAATCAAAGCGAAACTATTAGTTCTTAATTAGTACTCTCTGCTTTCCACATTGTAGAGGTTTTTTAATCAGATGCAACAAGACTTTCTCACGCATTTGTAGTATATAAAGAACTCAGAAGAATCTGACTTTGAAATTTATGAATTTGAAAACGATGAATGGGTCATTGAAACGTCAATCGAAATTATTATTGTGATTGCTTGCTCAAGTCCAAAAAAGTCAAAAGTTATTTAACGTTTTATTTATTTTTTCATGTGTACAGACATTTTGGGGTGGTCATAAAAATTCTCAGTGAAATGCAAAACTAAATATTCCTATAGAGTTCTAACGGCAGTTTATTTCAGTTCTAAAAACAAATTGAATTTTCACTTTTTTTGGCATATTTACAAGCATTTTGGTGTACCACCAACAAAACCAGACAGCAGGATATAATCATTTGAGTAAATCTGATTTAACAGAAGCAACTTATTTGCACATGAAAACCAAGTTCTTCCTTCTCACAAGATTCCTATTGAGCAGCTTTATGGTGAAATTTGTATTTTTTTTCATTGTTCACTTCCTCTGGTTTTCCTCGAAAATCTTAAATTGAGTTTGGACTATATCTTCTGCCAACCGTGAGATAAGAAACCCTTTAAGGGGCGAGGGCGGATTGCAAAGTTCTCTTTATTTTGATGTCTGATTTTCCAAAAAAATATATCATGTATGTTGTTCTTGAAAAAACAATTTCCATAGTGCTAAGGTCATTGCTTTTGACAAGAATTTTTTCCTGTTTTAGTGTAAAAATTCTTGTAATCCAAATTATTTTGTTTTAGGAAAGTAGCTGCCCAATGGGAAACTTGTATTCAAGAAATTGTTTTACTTTTTTGTAGTTTCAATGTGCATCATGCTCATTGGCTAATTCAGTTCTCATTGATCACAACAGGCGCGGATCCAGGGGAGGTGAAATGGGTGAATTTTCACCCCCCTTTTTTTCTGAGCCCCCTTCTTTCTTTTTGTATTTTTTTTCTTATCCCAGGCTTTGGTTCTATTACATTATTACAAAATTTCACCCCCCATTTCAAAATCCTGGATCCGCGCCTGCACAATTATTTTCTTTGGGTGAGCAACATTTTTTTATTCAGTGTTTTTTTTTTTGTTTAGATCAAGAGCATGATCGTGCTTGAAACTATAGTACTAGCTAGTATTATTGTTTTTTTATCACCTTTGAACAAAGGAAGCATCCTAAAACTACCTTTTTGTTGTAACGCAAGTAAATTCGATTGGCTGATCAATAATTGAATGCAGTACCAATCTGCAGCTTTTCACAAATTTATTCAATTTGTTATTAATAAGTGTCTTGATAGAAGCAGGCAAGTCAAGAATTTCAAGTAAACAATAAAATTTCTAAGTTTAAAAGACATGTTTCAACAGATTCTCCTGTCATCTTCAGTTGATTGATATACAAAGCGTTGGAAGGAGAATTCTTCTTCCAACGCTTTGTATATCAATCAACTGACGATGATCGGAAAATCTGTCGAAACATGTCCTTGAAACTTAAAAGTTTTGTCGTTTACTTGAAATTTATTAAGTGTTATACAAAATTGCTATTTATTACAAAAAATTCCGAGCTATATTTTTCCAAACTGACGTATTTAAAGTACATTCAATCGTAGGATTAAGAAATTATGAAATCATGCATTACCAATTTGTAGGATTTCCCAATACCTAACATGTATTTATTGCCATACAAAATTCTTATACAATTGCCATATTGTTATACAAAATTTCTTATTCAATTTATTCAGTGTCATGCAAAATTACGTTTTACTCGATCAGTTTTAAATGACAAATTGTGAGCTTAATTTTTCTAAAATAGTTTCTCTGCCTCCTTTGTTTAAAGGTGCCACAGCAAGCTCATTAGCACAGAAGTAGGCAATTACTAATTGACTCAGCTAAGAAAACACCACAAACACTGGTGTCATAAGGTCTTCACATTAGCATTGACAGTAACATGTTAAGGATAGGCCAAACGTGGGCTTGTCAGAAGAAGAGGGGTGTAGAACAGACCCTTCAAATCTAGTGGGCGTCCCTCAGTCAACCATAATATTGGCATCATAGTACATGTATCTCAGAGTGAAAATTAACCCTTATGGCTACTTTCGTTAGCGTTTTGATGCATTGGTTTTCAGTAGTTCAAAACCACTTAGGGAATAGGGCTTTTTAATCTCATGTTTCTCCCAAAACGTTTTCAGATTTAGTATGTCTAAGTATTATTACTGCTTTTTAAACTTAAGTGAATAGGATTTTTACTGTGCTAATGAGCTTGTTAGTTTTTTTTTCCTTTGTGGATTTGATATTTTCTTCTCAACTTAGTATATTTTAGATTATTTTCAGGAACTGAGATGACCCATACACCCGCACACAACACAAAAGGTCAGATTTAAATCTAGCCGATCAAAGTCCCTGCAGGGTTGTGGAAACTCTTGCTCTGAGGACGGTGTTTCTGATGTTCCTCTGCAATATTCCAACTGAGAAATCCTGGTGAGTTTATCTGTTCCGCTCATTTTTGATGGAGGCACTTGGACACTTTGATGATGTGGTCGTTTGCTCTCAAGTGGAGAAGGCATCATGGGGGAAGGTGAGAGTTTGCTTTTCATGTCTTCTCGGCTTTGCTTGACTACGTCAGAATGCCACACCTTTATTGCAATTGGCTTCAAAGATGCTTGTTTTCAATCAGTGTATCTGGAAATGTTCTGTTGTTGAGGACGTAAAACAGTAGTGCTTTAGTGCAGGTCGTGGGTAGTACATTTCCAGGATGTTGGGGTTAGTTTAAAACAATGAAGGTCTTTGATCTGGCTTGACTGAAATTTCATAAGCGACACTAGATTGAGCGGTAGTCATCTGGGATTCTTCTGAAAGAGCTGATTCTTGTTTAGGGTTTTCTTAATTAAAAATAATAATTTTCTTTTCCTTTCAAATTTGAAAACAAAACCAAAATATAATTAGGTATCGAATAAAAATAAATTAGTCACACTTATCTTAAGATCAGAATTTATTATCACCATCAGTCCACACTTCAAAGACAAATTAAGAGCATTAACCGCTTAAAATATAAATAACAACTTTGGTTATTTTTGTGATTAACTCCAGGAATTAATTAACCTAAAGGAACTCAAAAGCAGGCTCCTGCACTGGCATTACTTGAGTTGTAACGCAACATTTCTTTCTGGAGTTTTGTGTGATGATTCAAATAACGCCTATGAAGGAGGCTTCGTTTTGGGAAATTTTAGTCTTAGCTCCTAAACATATAATTACATTTTCCATGATCAAAGTTCAAAGCGTACGCCAATTGTTCATTTTGACTTCCAAAACGTTCAACTAACCTCGGAAACGTTTTTTTGTAACCAATCATATCCATAGTTCGATATAAATTTTGTGAGCCTGTTATTTATCTTGTTTAACTTACTTAGTCTTAAAGTTGTCACTTAATTTAATTTTTTTCACTAAACCTAGGCCAATTGCCTCATTTTGATTTCCATACCCTGAGACTTTATTTTTTGACTACATGTTAGTACATAACTGTAACCTAATTATCAATATTGCATAATTCTAAAACTATCAATTCAACTTCTAAAACCAAGCATATATATATATATGTATTTTTTTTTAATTTCGTAGGGCAATTGTTCATCTTTACGGCTTAAACAAATTAAACCTAGGAAACTTTTCTCATCGTTTTTTTTTCCTAATACTTTCTAACTTCGTTGTTATCCTCGGGGATGCAGCGGCAGTTAATCGTGACGGGACGAAGTAAACCGAGCGGTAAAACCTTTCGTCGGGTCGATTTTGTCGCTCGGTTTACGTCGACTCTTCCGACAAACTGCCTAGGTTTCCGAAGATCCTTCGTTGTTTAATGCTATTCAGAGCCAAGATTAACAATAAAAAAAAACACAAATAAATTTCAAAATTCCACCGTTTTTGCATTTTAAGACGATTTTAACTGTGAATATTAATAAGATTTACTATGAACATTTAAACTACGATTCTTTCGAAAAATATTTGGATTTTTCTAGTACAAATTAGACTCCATCGATTCTAAATAACTGATAACTAATTCTAGGTGATGTGAACGGACGAAAATCGCCCGTTTGCTTTCGCATTAGTATTTAAAAATACGCTTCAACCTGAAAACAAATAACTAATCTTTCATCACTATAACTTTGATCTTATTTAAACATAACCGAAAATTCCTAAACTTGTATCAGCTTGGACGGTAGAGTTTCAAGTGACTTGTGTTCTTTTGGTGAAGTTTATGGGAGGACAGTCGGCAGGAGGTTTGGTCGGCAAGTCAGATCAATGATTTTTTGCGTTTGATTCTTTCCTTGGCATCCATGGAAATTGCTAAATGTGACTTGTACTTTAGCGCTTCCGTTTTTCTTGTACTTCCAAAGAAGATGTCTAGATACAGTGCTTGGAACACGCATCTTAAATTTTACTATTTTGGTTTCAAGCTTTTCGTGCATTACTTACGGTCTCAAAGCTAATAACAAATTCCAAATCAAATGGTGTGGTATTATGACGTAGTTGGGTGAAACCGAGGAGGCACGGGGAGCAACTCTCTCCTCCTTCATTATGCCATCTCCACTTGAGAGCAAACGGCCATATCATTGAAGTGGTCAAGTGTCATCATCAAAGATGGCGGAGCAGATAAACATACCAGGATTTTAAAGTTGGAATATTAATGAGGAACAGAAGAAACACTTTTACTTGGAGAAGAGTGAAAACAACCCAAGCAGGGACAAGATCGACTAGATTTTTTTTATTTTTTTATTTTTTTTAAACACAATAAAGATACACAGAGGCAGTTTTCTGCTGTTGTTTTTACCAGCAATCAATCATGACAAACCAGGTAAACACTTGTGTCCATGACTAAGTCCTGATATACAGTGTAATCTGTCACACAACTTGTCCCGCAATCTTTTCGAAAACAGCATGACAAGTTAATGAAGCATTGAGCCGTGTAACACAATACGCAATGACAAAACGTTTGCAAAACAAGTCACTACAATGGTTACAGAAAGTAGAACTTAGTTCCAACTTTCTCCAACCGCTGTAGCAACTGTTTCGCATAAATTCTGTCCGTTACACAGTATGCTAAACGACCCAATGTTTCATACAACTCACTTGTTACGCTGCCATGGAAAACACTAAGAGACTAGTTGCATAAAAGATTACACTGAATAAGAGGACCACAAACCAAGTTCTGCATTTAAGAAAACCACCACTGAAAAAAATATGTCTGCCATATAACTCTCAAAGTACTTGAGAGATGCAAAATGTACTTAGTTGCTCAAGAAGTCAACTTTAAAATCCTATTCACACTTTGCCTAACTGTCAAAGAACGTCTTGACGTAAGCGTGACGCAAGTCTTTGCATGTCACGCTATAATTTGGTTACAGAAATCTTGACAATTCACAGGCGTAAAAATGCTTAACATCATAAACTCCAATTATCCTGTCCAGATTTTCATAGAAGAAGCATGAGTGATTGAAAATCCCCTTGAATTTGAAACCTAATTCATTACAATGTGCAAGGCTTTTTCGCCCGATGTTGATGTCAAAAACATTGGCTTCAAAAAACTTTAATCCGCAAAAGCTATTTTCCAACTGAGCAACTAAGCACATTTTGTGCCTCACAAATACAGCAATGAAATGAGGTATTAAGCACAAAGACGCACTACAAACGGGATGACAAAAACAACGACTGGATAATTTAATGCAACTTTAAATCGCGATAGTAAATTTCCAAATAATTTTAAGAATTTTGCAACATTTCAAGGCAATTAATTTTATAAAATATGAATTAAATATAAAATAGTATCCAAAGACGGATACATCCTCAATGAAATTGAATGCATTTTGAAAATTTTCTTTGTAATTGTAAATTTTCAAATAATTTAAAAAATTTTCTAGTATTTCAAGAACATTTTTTAACAATGAATTAAAAATTAAATTGTATCCAAGTTTTTCTCATTTTGTGTAAATTTATGATGAAGAATTTTGCAATATTTCAAGAGAACTGTAAATATGACTTTCAGATTATATTGTATCGAAGTGTAGAGACAGCTACATTGTATATCCTCAAGTAATGCGTCTTTGTGGTTCTGAGAGCTTTATAACATACAGTGAATTTCAGCAGTGATTTCCTTGTACCCTCATATCACTATTAAACTTTACAATGGCCCATATTGTTTTGTCAAAAGACTTCACTTAAAATGCAACCCAAATGAGACCGCGTAAAAAAAAATATTATTTTCATAGATTTTTTGCGAGTTCTGGACCATAAAACAACCAAGACTTCATAGCCTAATTTTAAAAGGATTACTAGAACAGGTAATTGATATTTATTTTGTACTTATCCCTTCAGCAAAAGTTCAACCAAGTTATGAGAATTCAGTTCTAATATGAAATAAAATATCTGAATCACACAGTGAAATCCCAATTTTGATTTCTAAATTCATCAAAAATTCATTGTAATGAATCTGCATAGTCAAAGTAATGAGAGTTTAGCATACATGTAAATGAAAATTAAATCTTTTTGAAAAGTCGCAACTTTTTTGAACTCCATAAAAATAATGCCAACGATAAAACTATTGAATAGCAAAGTGGAATCACCATTTTCATCTTCTATTGTTCAATAATTCGTTTAAATCACGCGTTATTGTCAAAATAATTGGAATTCAGCAGAAATCAAAACTCAATCCCTTTCACTGAAGTGATACACAACTGAAATTTTGGAACTTGAAAACACTCCTCCTCCCTGCCCTGTAGAACTTTTGAATACCAAAGTGCACTTGCTATTATTTTTTTTTTATTTCATCAACAATTCATTTTAACATTCCACAATGCACTTAACTGGTGATTAACATATTGAACAAAACAAAATGTTCCAAACTTTTTCATTACAAGTTGTTATATTTTCCAAGTATTTTGCAGACTTCTGTAACTTGAAAATTGTATTGTTTTTAAACTCGTGCTGAAGGGATAGTGTCAAGAAATAAAATTGAATGGTGAAGTCATCTTTGTACCAATGGGCCACTGTAAAGTAACTACAAATACCACAGACATGCAGAGCCAAACAGAGGTCAAATATAAACTACCAGACATCGCAAACAGTAACATGCATTCTAAATACCGGTACAGTACATTTGTTGAAAGTGGATAACACCTCAGAGAAGAATGTGACTAAACATAAACAAAGAATTCTTAAAAAAAATTTGCAGACAAGCCATATAATTAATTTTGTAAAACAGCTTTTCAGAAAGTAATAATATTAGTTAGTACTCCAATAATTTTATTCTAGTTATCAACTGAAACGACTACTGCTAAAATCAATCAGTCCTTAAGTTGATAAGCAGTCTTCAATTTAGCAGTTACTCAATTATCAATTTGCCAATTAATTTATCAAGACACTATGGCCACAACTGCAGAGTTTTTGTTCAGCATGCCAATAAAAATTTGAGCACAAAATGAAGTTTCTTCAGTTGTTGCTTGTTGTTTTGAAATGGTAAATAAATGGGTATATTTTGTCAATGCTAGTAAACACTTCGCGCAAAGTTTAGTAACGTACCAAGGTTTCAGTCTCTAAAATGTAGACCTGTTCGTCTCCAAAAAAGCCCAAGATTTGACATAATTGCTGCAATTTTGAACAGCACTCATGATCAGCAGCCAGACTGCATTTTTGTGACATAATTCTGTCCAAGAGATTTTGTCCAAATGGCTTCCGACAAGCATTTTAACTATCACTCTGGGTTATGGATGTTTTTTAGCCGTATTATTATGAGCCAAACATGCTGCAGAATCCGAAATGATAGCATTGAAGATAGTGAAGTTGATGATTGCTTGAAAAAAATACATTTTGCTGACCTTGTGATGCAAAGTCAGTTGCAGGTTTTTCTCCTTCCTGCCAATTTCAAGTCAGATGGAATGACGTCACACGAGAAGACAAAAACAGTAAGCTTTTTGGAGTGACCTTCTTCCTTAATGAACAGAAAGGAAAGTTTTGGAAAAAAAATTATTTACAATTGGTCTGCAGAAATATTTTAAAATCTACATGCACATGTAGAACAAGAATGAATGAAACGATAACTCATTCTACTTTCAGAAGTGTTTTCACTGCACTCACAAAAAATTACTGTTATATTTCCTCAGTTGGCCCTCCTCCCTCTGTAAAGAATCCAACATGCCCATTTATTTTTACTTGTTGTTCAGTACCCCTATCAGGGATAAAAGCAGAGTTATACCCTCCAGCCAAACCAAATCACTAACCCCCCACCCCCCCAAAAAAGATATTCTCTCCATCTCTGTGTCAAAGATTTATTGACCCATCCATGGAATTCCTTCTTGACAACCTGTCTTAAAGTTTATTTGCAACCCTTGAACTATAGAATAGGAATTGAAGTTTTGTAGTTTTTCTTTTCTGAAGGCAAGAAAGCATACAATGTACAGATGTACTTTGTTGCCTCTGAACTGGCAAGATTGCCATGTTGTAGTAAGCCTCTCCCCTTCCCCCAAATTACTCCCATGCCAATCTGTTTTTCACTCTATTGACCTTAATGGCTAGATGCTTTCTAGAATGAGAAAACCAATCAGGGGTACATGTACACGTACTTCTCACATTATCACAGAACAATCTCTTCCACTCATTCTCAGGCCCATCTGTATAAGGACACCAACCCAAGCCCTGGCCCAGAACAATTTTTCAACCGCAATGAAAAATTGCAGCTTGTTTTTTTTTTTTTTTTTGAATGGGGAGGGGGTGTTAAATGGTGAATTTTAGTCAGAATTTCCTTTCAATTCCTTCTATCCAGTTTCCCTGAGCCCCAGTCTCTTTCTTTGTCCTGTTTTGATCCATATGGTGGGTGATTATATTACAGTGTAGCAGTGAACCAGCTGCTCAGCACTCTTTCAGTCATAAATTTCTAAGCCCTTCCAGTTGAGGTCAAAAAGGACAGAATTTTCTGGTGATGTCAATGATAAAATACAGATCTGATTGTTTTGTACAATCCCAGAGCTTTGAATTGGAAGTATTGATTATAATTTATTGAGTCTCCATTCTGATAAAATAAGTCCTTCCAAATCTCCTTTTCAACCCACAAATGCAGTTTTGATATGCTACATGTGCATTACTATTAAGCCGGTCTTCCAAAGAGCTTCCCTTCTTCCATACATGTATGGGCAAAAATCAGGAAGTCCAACAGGGGTTTCAAGGAGGAAATACAGTAAAAACAAAAAACAAAACCAAATGAAATGTTATCCACTTAAAAAACCAATTTACGTTTACTGACTCAATAAAAGTATTTTAAATTTTTTACATGTCTGTGGTATTTCAAAATTAAAGCAGAACTTGGTTTACATCAAGGAATGCAATGATCAATTCAAAACTAATCCTTAACCTGGGGAACCCTGGGAAATAATATTGAATCACGACAAGGTTGGACAGTGGCGGGGGGGGGGGGGGGGGGAAGGTGAAGGTGGGGGGATGGAGGAGGTCATTACAGGTGTATGTCCCATTCTGAGGTGCCCAAAGAAACAACTGTCCAGTTGCCAACCACAAAGAAACAAAGTGGACAAGTATCATTGAGTAGTTTGCCTAGTGTGAAAGGACTGATGCATTGAGAACCTGTCAAGCCATTATGAAAGGTAGTAATCAGTAACTGATCAGTTATGGTCTGATTCAACTGTTTTATGTTTGGTGAAGTTTGTGTTGAGGCTGGTTGAAGTGAAGAACATCATGTTCAAGTTCTGTTGAGGTCAAGAAATACCTTAGTGACTTGTGTTTTTTAGGTGTGAGTGAGTTGTTGGTCTAAGTTAAGAAGTATCTGTTCTTAGTTTGGTGGTCACTTATTAAAAGTGTGTTGTACTATAGGTTTTAGAGTTACATGTAGTTCAGTAGTTTGGTCTAGTTTTTAATTTTTTTTTGCAAATTAAAAAGTACCTCTTTAGTCTAAGTCAATGAGTTTGGGCTATGTTATGAGCGGGCCAACGGATGAGTGAGTGAGTGAAAGATGTATGTCACACCAATCAGATTGTGGCTACTAAAAGCAACCAATCATATTTCCATTTGTAAAGGGGAATTGTGTGTGTGAAAATTTCATCCTGATTTTAGGACGGCAATATTTCTTTTTCTACAAACAGAAACAGATATTGCTGATGCTGCGTTTACTATGGTTTTTAAAGCCCAGTAGCATGTTAACATCTTGCATCAATGGCAATTCCTTGAAACAGGAATTTTAACAGAGATTTGAGGCAGGTAGACTCTTCAAATATTCCTTAAGACTTCATGGCAGAAAGTTAACCCACAAGTTAATTAGATTAGACTTTGAGGCGACACAGTAGTTCTTTTACTTTGAAAGCTTGAAACAGATTCTTTGCAAGGTTCAAGAGAGGTAAATTTATGTCTGTCATGAAGTAGCAAATTAAACGTTTTTCTGCAACTGACTTTTTGTCACAAATAAAGGATCTCAGGCTTTTGGAAGGGTCATGTGACAAGGAAACTTGACGGAAGTTTACTCTGCAGATTTCCTGGAGTCTTATAAAACTTGTACAGTTTTTCATGTGTCTGGTTGTTTCAAGTCGCTAGCTGTTCACCTTCAATAATGTCTAATCTCATTTAAATGGGTTTTGAAATCAATACTGTATTAATTTGAAGTGATTTCGTGGAAAATCAAACTGAAAAAAAAACTTAGAAGATCATTGCTGGCAACAGAACAAGACTATGCTATTATATTGCATGACCATGAGTAAATTAAATTTGTTCTTGTTATAAAGTGAGTCAGAAAAGTTCTCCAGAATCAACACCAATCTGCCATTTACCGTTAGCAACTATACTGTAAATACAGAGCTGTCTTGCTGGGAACAGGTCCATGTACAGTGTACATGTACATGTAGTTCTACTAAACAAAGCCACTGATCGACTGTTAAAACCAAACCTTGATAAATGTAATTTACATGTTTGCTTGATATCACAGTTCCTAAGGTGAAACAAATTCAACTTTTTTTTTGTTTTGTTTTGTTTTTTTTTGCTGTACATCATAACCAAACAAACTTGATGGATTAACCTTATCTGGATTGGATTAACCTTAGAGTCCACTCATTGCTGCAAGTAACCCCAGGAGCTTTTAATGCACAAAAAATAACTCTTGCACACCTTGCGTGCCTATATTTTTTCAAGGTACAGTACAAAAGGGGTCCCTTATTTTTCCCTGATTTTGAAA
This sequence comes from Micromussa lordhowensis, assembly GCA_964020085.1. Classification (NCBI taxonomy): domain Eukaryota; kingdom Metazoa; phylum Cnidaria; class Anthozoa; order Scleractinia; family Lobophylliidae; genus Micromussa; species Micromussa lordhowensis. Next base: position 1,000,450 of record OZ026597.1, read on the forward strand.
AACGAAAATTTCCCTGACTACTTTGGATCCTGACTTGTGGCAACCTATTAATTAATTTTTTTTTTTCTGCCCTAGAATTTGATGATTTGGGTAACCCGTAGAGATGGGAACCAGGTTAAGGTTTGATTTGATCATTGCATAAGAACACAAGTGTTTACCTGGTTCTGGTTTGTAAAAAAATCATCATTCTAGAGTAACCTTATGGATAATATCCTCCTCCTGTCTTGTCCTGAGGCATTTTGTCTTCAGCTGTTCAAAAGAAGAAATAGAAAATTTAGATACTGTACAAATGTTTATGGTGTAGTGAAATGGTCCCCAGATTAAGAAGCCTTCCCAATTAAAGTCCTTGAGTTATGATTTTGAACAGAACACTTCATTCAAACAGTAACTTACTTCGCCAAGGATTATTAACAGATACCAGTAACCTACAGTAGAGCCCTGCTAGGGCATGTATGGTCACCAGTGGGCCGTGGAAATTTGGCCGTATTACAGTGCGTTTACTGAAACCAGAGCCACCCAGACAATGAAAACCAATCAGAAGGCAGAACTGAAACAATAGATTCCAACATTTCAAATCCAGCCAATCAAATGTCTAGTACAAAACATTGAAATCCCAACTTGTTCGTCGACCGGTGATGTTTACGCAACTGCGGTGTCAAGCTCAAACCGGTAGTGCTTTCATGTGCTTTAACGGCTTTAGGAACAACTATATGCTGCACTCAGTTTGTTTTAGGGCATTGGTTGATTTATCCGGCCTTTGGCCCCAAATTTTTATAGTGGGCTTCTCCGAAGGGGGGTGGCTAGCCACCAAATCCACCCCCCTGGATCCGCCCCTGACAGGTTGGGATTTTAGAGTGTGGCAGTTTGACCGTATTAAAGGGCTGGCTGCATTAACAGGGTTTTCCTATGAAAAAATGTACAGGCATTTCACCAGGACAAAAAATGTGGCACAATAACAAGGTGACCATTTTAATGAGGTGACCGTAAGGCAGGGTTCCACTATACTAAAATAACATGACAAAATGGGGAACCATAGTTACAAATGCTGAAAGTAGCGACATTCCGAAAGTAAAGCCCTGGTCTAATGGACCTGCAAGTAGAGGCAATTTGAAAACTTCGATCTACTGGCGACTTTGTTTGGCCAGCCCTTCCATGCACTTGCAATTGTGCTCACTTTGGTCGAGATCAAATTTGCATGCAAGTCGACCAAAGTTTTCACAGTTTGGCCACCTAACCAAAGTCAATGCACAATGCAACTTGAGTGACATCCATTAACCTGTTATTAGCCAATAAAATAAAAGACATGTCTGCCTTGAATGTTTTTTCCACTTTTGTGCACTTGCGAGGAAAATAACATCTTGCAAGTCTACTTGGCCACCCAATGCAAGTCACTATGCAAGTTCAACTTGCAGCTACTTGTGACTACCTGTATCTTGCATTTGGCCAGTGCTTTATAACCATTCAAAAATGTAGTGTGACTTGGTATGACAAACAATGAAAACAACATCAGATACATGTACATGTACAACAAGCTGAACCAAAATTACCTGTGGCAACCAATAATAATATTATAGTGCATTAATTAAAAAAGGAAAAAAGTGGCACATTTTAATAGTGAATGTCTCTAAAAATTAGTGAAAAATCAATTTTTTAAAGGTAGCCATAGGTACTGCCTACATGTAAAGTGAAATGAGGTTAGTTTGTGTAAATATAATTTATGAAAATAACATTAAGTGCGTGCGAGCTCGAAATTATGCTGTTTTCGGGTAGTCCTTGCCCCAAGTAAAATTCTCTAGCTATAAATATATACAGTTGCCCTTCCTTTACCAAGATATAGTAATATTTTTTAGTATCGTGTCTTTCTTATGAAACCACGGCCTAATTAGCAGAGAACGTCTTCGACATTTTTAATTTACGCCAAACCCGGCCTAAAAAAACGTCGCAAAAATGCATGCGGTTATATCTCAAAATTTCCAACAATACGATCACGAGGGCTTATAAGGTGCGTCTTCAAATTTATCGTTTCATTTTTCTGATATCTTCTACTGTTTTGATATACCAACAAACCAAACTTCGATAAAATTGCAAATGGCGCCATATTGAAAATCAACAATGACACAAACAAGGCATTGTTTAGACGTAGCCACAATTAGCTTGTTTGCTTTGAAATCAATAGTTCCTTACCTTAAAAGTCTTTTATAGGCCCTTAATTTATTATGCCGCTTGGAAGATAGTTTAAAAATACTGTCTTCTGCAAGTTGGTGTAAAGGGAGCCGACAGGCGCACTGAGCGGCTAGGACTGAAAACTAGAACACTGGAAGGCAGGAACCCTGGAACACTGGAACACCGGAACGCCAAAATACTGAAACCCGGAACGCCCGAAAACTAAAACCCACAAAACAAAACTCTAAAACCCAGAACGCATAAAAAATCCTAAACGTCGGATCACTAAAACCCAGATCCCAGAAAAAAAAATTCAAAAAAAGGTATATTTTACGGTCAAACATCTAATGATGAAAATAAGCGAAAGAGATTTTACACAACGTTTCGATGACTCCGTGACATCTTTTTCAAGTAAAAAGAGAATAAAATTTTACAACTTAGGCCCTGTTTACAAGGAGAGAGGGTTACCCTAGCAGGCGGGTTACCCTAGCAAGCGGGTTACCCTAGCACGCACACATTTGTTCTTATTTTCTTCGTCGTGTTTACAAGGCGGCCAGGGTTACCCGGGTAGGAGGGTTACCCTATCTGCGTGCTAGGGTTACCCTAGCAAGCGGGTTAACTTTTTCCCTTGTAAACACTCCAGGTAGGGTTAACCCGCCTACCCGGGCTATCTCTATTTTGGCTCCCAAAAGCAAATAATGATCACAATACCGACAAAATCAGCGAATTATGACCCAGAAAACATCAAGTTCTTTCACAGTTTGTCATAATTTTGCTTTGGAAATAAATTATTTTCCAGTTTTGTTATCTGTTCGTGCTTTACTTGCAAGGTTACCGAAGCGTAACAAGCGTAAAGTTGTCTCGGGCAGCAGGGTTACCCTACCTGAAAATTTTGCTTGTAAACCCGGGCTATCTTTTAACCCTCTTGCTAGGGTTACCCTGGCAGTAGGGTTACCCTACCTGCTTGTAAACAGGGCCTTAATATATCCGTGCAAGGCGATAAAACGTGAAATATGCACTTAAAAAGTGACAAATTTAAATAGTTTTGCGCGTATGGAGTCCGATTGTGTGTTCAAGCATGGACTTTTCTTCTTTATGAATAACATTTCATAAATCAGACAGTCCAGCTTTCTGCTGCACTTCTTTAAAATGAAAAAGTTGTTGGTAGGGTGGCCAATGGTTTCCAGGCCGCGGTTGTTCTTTAAGTGCTTGCCGATTCCTGAATAACAGTGTTCATCAAAACACATTCAAGGCTTAACGCCATGCCCGTCCGAACCAAAGCTCGGAAATGTAACCACCGCTCTACAGGGGGACTCCTTGACATGGCGACCAAATTTAACGGTACCTATATACACATGAAATTGAGTTTTAATTCAGAGCGTAATGTTGCTTTGGAAAATGTTGTATGAGAAAAATGAAAGACCTTGCCTAAGTTATATAGTGTTTTCGAAGTCCACTGTTAAATGTTTCCCAAAACAAAACGACCTTCCCGGACTTTGGCAGGTCTTCTCCTATTGGTTGCAAGCTAATAAAGCGCAGCTTAAAGCAAAAATGACATGGCTAGAGGTGTATCTTCTACGGTCAGCCAAGTTTGATGTCTTGTTTATAAAAGGTGTCTTTACTCCTAGCTTGGCTCGAACAAAAAAAAAAAGATTATAGGAAGACAGGGAAATTGAATGCCACACAAAAATGGAAAAAAAATTCTTGGAGTTCCCCCTATGGGGTCTGAACCATGCCTTTCCGAACCGAAGCTCGGAAATGTAGCCACTGCGCTACAGGGGGACTCCTTAAGTTTGCGAGCAAATTTAACAATACCTATATGCACATGAAATGGAGTTTTAATTCAGAGCGTAATGTTGCTTTGGAAAATGTTCTATGAGAAAAATGAAAGACCTTGCCTAAGTTATATAGGTTTTTCGAAGTCCACTGTTAAATGTTTCCCAAAACAAAACGACCTTCCCGGAATCAAGATCCGTACTTTGGCAGGTCTTCTCCTATTTGATGCAAGCTAATAAAGCGCAGCTTAAAGCAAAAATGACATGGCTAGGGGTGTATCTTCTACGGTCAGCCAAGTTTGATGTCTCGTTTATAAAAGGTGTTTTTACTCCTAGCTTGGTTAAAACAAAAAAGAAGATTATAGGAAGACAGGAAAATTGAATGCCACACAAAAATGGAAAAAAAATTCTTGGAGTTCCCCCTATGGGGTCTGAACCATGCCTTTCCGAACCGAAGCTCGGAAATGTAGCCACTGCGCTACAGGGGGACTCCTTAACTTTGCGAGCAAATTTAACGGTACCTATATGCACATGAAATGGAGTTTTAATTCAGAGGGTAATGTTGCTTTGGAAAATGTTGTATGAGAAAAATGAAAGACCTTGCCTAAGTTATATAGGTTTTCCGAAGTCCACTGTTAAATGTTTCCCAAAACAAAACGACCTTCCCGGACTTTGGCAGGTCTTCTCCTATTCGATGCAAGCTAATAAAGCGCAGCTTAAAGCAAAAATGACATGGCTAGAGGTGTATCTTCTACGGTCAGCCAAGTTTGATGTCTTGTTTATAAAAGGTGTCTTTACTCCTAGCTTGGTTCGAACAAAAAAAAAGATTATAGGAAGACAGGGAAATTGAATGCCACACAAAAATGGAAACAAAATTCTTGGAGTTCCCCCTATGGGGTCTGAACCATGCCTTTCCGAACCGAAGCTCGGAAATGTAGCCACTGCGCTACAGGGGGACTCCTTAACTTTGCGAGCAAATTTAACGGTACCTATATGCACATGGAATGGAGTTTTAATTCAGAGGGTAATGTTGCTTTGGAAAATGTTGTATGAGAAAAATGAAAGACCTTGCCTAAGTTATATAGTTTTTTCGAAGTCCATTGTTAAATGTTTCCCAAAACAAAACGACCTTCCCGGACTTTGGCAGGTCTTCTCCTATTGGATGCAAGCTAATAAAGCGCAGCTTAAAGGAAAAATGACATGGCTACAGGTGTATCTTCTACGGTCAGCTAAGTTTGATGTCTTGTTTATAAAAGGTGTCTTTACTCCTAGCTTGGTTCGAACAAAAAAAAAAGATTATAGGAAGACAGAAAAATTGAATGCCACACAAAAATGGAAAAAAAATTCTTGGAGTTCCCCCTATGGGGTCTGAACCATGCCTTTCCGAACAGAAGCTTGGAAATGTAGCCACTGCGCTACAGGGGGACTCCTTAACTTTGCGAGCAAATTTAACGGTACCTATATGCACATGAAATGGAGTTTTAATTCAGAGCGTAATGTTGCTTTGGAAAATGTTCTATAAGAAAAATGAAAGACCTTGCCTAAGTTATATAGTTTTTTCGAAGTCCACTGTTAAATGTTTCCCAAGACAAAACGACCTTCCCGGAATCAAGATCCGTACTTTGGCAGGTCTTCTCCTATTTGATGCAAGCTAATAAAGCGCAGCTTAAAGCAAAAATGGCATGGCTAGAGGTGTATCTTCTACGGTCAGCCAAGTTTGATGTCTTGTTTATAAAAGGTGTCTTTACTCCTAGCTTGGTTCGAACAAAAAAAAAGATTATAGGAAGACAGGGAAATTGAATGCCACACAAAAATGGAAACAAAATTCTTGGAGTTCCCCCTATGGGGTCTGAACCATGCCTTTCCGAACCGAAGCTCGGAAATATAGCCACTGCGCTACAGGGGGACTCCTTAACTTTGCGAGCAAATTCAACGGTACCTATATGCACATGGAATGGAGTTTTAATTCAGAGGGTAATGTTGCTTTGGAAAATGTTGTATGAGAAAAATGAAAGACCTTGCCTAAGTTATATAGTTTTTTCGAAGTCCATTGTTAAATGTTACCCAAAACAAAACGACCTTCCCGGACTTTGGCAGGTCTTCTCCTATTGGATGCAAGCTAATAAAGCGCAGCTTAAAGCAAAAATGACATGGCTAGAGGTGTATCTTCTACGGTCAGCCAAGTTTGATGTCTTGTTTATAAAAGGTGTCTTTACTCCTAGCTTAGTTCGAACAAAAAAAAAGATTATAGGAAGACAGGAAAATTGAATGCCACACAAAAATGGAAACAAAATTCTTGGAGTTCCCCCTATGGGGTCTGAACCATGGCTTTCCGAACCGAAGCTCGGAAATGTAGCCACTGCGCTACAGGGGGACTCCTTAACTTTGCGAGCAAATTTAACGGTACCTATATGCATATGAAATGGAGTTTTAATTCAGAGCGTAATGTTGCTTTGGAAAATGTTCTATAAGAAAAATGAAAGACCGTGCCTAAGTTATATAGTTTTTTCGAAGTCCACTGTTAAATGTTTCCCAAAACAAAACGACCTTCCCGGAATCAAGATCCGTACTTTGGCAGGTCTTCTCCTATTTGATGCAAGCTAATAAAGCGCAGCTTAAAGCAAAAATGGCATGGCTAGAGGTGTATCTTCTACGGTCAGCCAAGTTTGATGTCTTGTTTATAAAAGGTGTCTTTACTCCTAGCTTGGTTCGAACAAAAAAAAAGATTATAGGAAGACAGGGAAATTGAATGCCACACAAAAATGGAAAAAAAATTCTTGGAGTTCCCCCTATGGGGTCTGAACCATGCCTTTCCGAACCGAAGCTCGAAAATGTAGCCACTGCGCTACAGGGGGACTCCTTAACTTTGCGAGCAAATTTAACGGTACCTATATGCACATGAAATGGAGTTTTAATTCAGAGCGTAATGTTGCTTTGGAAAATGGTGTATGAGAAAAATGAAAGACCTTGCCTAAGTTATATAGTTTTTTCGAAGTCCATTGTTAAATGTTTCCCAAAACAAAACGACCTTCCCGGAATCAAGATCCGTACTTTGGCAGGTCTTCTCCTATTGGATGCAAGCTAATAAAGCGCAGCTTAAAGCAAAAATGACATGGCTAGAGGTGTATCTTCTACGGTCAGCCAAGTTTGATGTCTTGTTTATAAAAGGTGTCTTTACTCCTAGCTTGGTTCGAACAAAAAAAAAGATTATAGGAAGACAGGGAAATTGAATGCCACACAAAAATGGAAACAAAATTCTTGGAGTTCCCCTTATGGGGTCTGAACCATGCCTTTCCGAACCGAAGCTCGGAAATGTAGCCACTGCGCTACATGGGGACTCCTTAACTTTGCGAGCAAATTTAACGGTACCTATATGCACACGAAATGGAGTTTTAATTCAGAGCGTAATGTTGCTTTGGAAAATGTTGTATAAGAAAAATGAAAGACCTTGCCTAAGTTATATAGTTTTTTCGAAGTCCAGTGTTAAATGTTTCCCAAAACAAAACGACCTTCCCGGACTTTGGCAGGTCTTCTCCTATTGGATGCAAGCTAATAAAGCGCAGCTTAAAGCAAAAATGACATGGCTAGAGGTGTATCTTCTACGGTCAGCCAAGTTTGATGTCTTGTTTATAAAAGGTGTCTTTACTCCTAGCTTGGTTCGAACAACAAAAAAGATTATAGGAAGACAGGGAAATTGAATGCCACACCAAAATGGAAAAAAAATTCTTGGAGTTCCCCCTATGGGGTCTTAACCATGCCTTTCCGAACCGAAGCTCGGAAATGTAGCCACTGCGCTACAGGGGGACTCCTTAACTTTGCGAGCAAATTTAACGGTACCTATATGCACATGGAATGGAGTTTTAATTCAGAGCGTAATGTTGCTTTGGAAAATGGTGTATGAGAAAAATGAAAGACCTTGCCTAAGTTATATAGTTTTTTCGAAGTCCATTGTTAAATGTTTCCCAAAACAAAACGACCTTCCCGGAATCAAGATCCGTACTTTGGCAGGTCTTCTCCTATTGGACGCAAGCTAATAAAGCGCAGCTTAAAGCAAAAATGACATGGCTAGAGGTGTATCTTCTACGGTCAGCCAAGTTTGATGTCTTGTTTATAAAAGGTGTCTTTACTCCTAGCTTGGTTCGAACAAAAATAAAGATTATAGGAAGACAGGGAAATTGAATGCCACACGAAAATGGAAAAAAAATTCTTGGAGTTCCCCTTATGGGGTCTGAACCATGCCTTTCCGAACCGAAGCTCGGAAATGTAGCCACTGCGCTACAGGGGGACTCCTTAACTTTGCGAGCAAATTTAACGGTACCTATATGCACATGAAATGGAGTTTTAATTCAGAGCGTAATGTTGCTTTGGAAAATGTTGTATAAGAAAAATGAAAGACCTTGCCTAAGTTATATAGTTTTTTCGAAGTCCACTGTTAAATGTTTCCCAAAACAAAGCGACCTTCCCGGACTTTGGCAGGTCTTCTCCTATTGGATGCAAGCTAATAAAGCGCAGCTTAAAGCAAAAATGACATGGCTAGAGGTGTATCTTCTACGGTCAGCCAAGTTTGATGTCTTGTTTATAAAAGGTGTCTTTACTCCTAGCTTGGTTCGAACAACAAAAAAGATTATAGGAAGACAGGGAAATTGAATGCCACACAAAAATGGAAAAAAAATTCTTGGAGTTCCCCCTATGGGGTCTGAACCATGCCTTTCCGAACCGAAGCTCGGAAATGTAGCCACTGCGCTACAGGGGGACTCCTTAACTTTGCGAGCAAATTTAACGGTACCTATATGCACATGGAATGGATTTTTAATTCAGAGCGTAATGTTGCTTTGGAAAATGGTGTATGAGAAAAATGAAAGACCTTGCCTAAGTTATATAGTTTTTTCGAAGTCCATTGTTAAATGTTTCCCAAAACAAAACGACCTTCCCGGACTTTGGCAGGTCTTCTCCTATTGGATGCAAGCTAATAAAGCGCAGCTTAAAGCAAAAATGACATGGCTAGAGGTGTATCTTCTACGGTCAGCCAAGTTTGATGTCTTGTTTATAAAAGGTGTCTTTACTCCTAGCTTGGTTCGAACAACAAAAAAGATTATAGGAAGACAGGGAAATTGAATGCCACACAAAAATGGAAAAAAAATTCTTGGAGTTCCCCCTATGGGGTCTGAACCATGCCTTTCCGAACCGAAGCTCGGAAATGTAGCCACTGCGCTACAGGGGGACTCCTTAACTTTGCGAGCAAATTTAACGGTACCTATATGCACATGGAATGGAGTTTTAATTCAGAGCGTAATGTTGCTTTGGAAAATGTTGTATGAGAAAAATGAAAGACCTTGCCTAAGTTATATAGTTTTTTCGAAGTCCATTGTTAAATGTTTCCCAAAACAAAACGACCTTTCCGGACTTTGGCAGGTCTTCTCCTATTGGATGCAAGCTAATAAAGCGCAGCTTAAAGCAAAAATGACATGGCTAGGGGTGTATCTTCTACGGTCAGCCAAGTTTGATGTCCCGTTTATAAAAGGTGTTTTTACTCCTAGCTTGGTTCGAAAAAAAAAAGATTATAGGAAGACAGGGAAATTGAATGCCACACAAAAATGGAAAAAAAATTCTTGGAGTTCCCCCTATGGGGTCTGAATTATGCCTTTCCGAACCGAAGCTCGGAAATGTAGCCACTGCGCTACAGGGGGACTCCTTAACTTTGCGAGCAAATTTAACCGTACCTATATGCACATGGAATGGAGTTTTAATTCAGAGGGTAATGTTGCTTTGGAAAATGTTGTATGAGAAAAATGAAAGACCTTGGCTAAGTTATATAGTTTTTTCGAAGTCCATTGTTAAATGTTTCCCAAAACAAAACGACCTTCCCGGACTTAGGCAGGTCTTCTCCTATTGGATGCAAGCTAATAAAGCGCAGCTTAAAGCAAAAATGACATGGCTAGGGGTGTATCTTCTACGGTCAGCCAAGTTTGATGTCCCGTTTATAAAAGGTGTCTTTACTCCTAGCTTGGTTCGAACAAAAAAAAAGATTATAGGAAGAAAGAAAAATTGAATGCCACACAAAAATGGAAAAAAAATTCTTGGAGTTCCCCCTATGGGGTCTGAACCATGCCTTTCCGAACCGAAGCTCGGAAATGTAGCCACTGCGCTACAGGGGGACTCCTTACCTTTGCGAGCAAATTTAACGGTACCTATATGCACATGAAATGGAGTTTTAATTCAGAGCGTAATGTTGCTTTGGAAAATCTTCTATGAGAAAAATGAAAGACCTTGCCTAAGTTTTATAGGTTTTTCGAAGTCCACTGTTAAATGTTTCCCAAACCAAAACGACCTTCCCGGAATCAAGATCCGTACTTTGGCAGGTCTTCTCCTATTGGATGCAAGCTAATAAAGCGCAGCTTAAAGCAAAAATGACATGGCTAGAGATGTATCTTCTACGGTCAGCCAAGTTTGATGTCTTGTTTATAAAAGGTGTCTTTACTCCTAGCTTGGTTCGAACAAAAAAAAAGATTATAGGAAGACAGGGAACTTGAATGCCACACAAAAATGGAAAAAAAATTCTTGGAGTTCCCCCTATGGGGTCTAAACCATGCCTTTCCGAACCGAAGCTCGGAAATGTAGCCACTGCGCTACAGGGGGACTCCTTAATTTTGCGAGCAAATTTAACGGTACCTATATGCACATGGAATGGAGTTTTAATTCAGAGCGTAATGTTGCTTTGGAAAATGTTGTATGAGAAAAATGAAAGACCTTGCCTAAGTTATATAGGTTTTTCGAAGTCCATTGTAAATGTTTCCCAAAACAAAACGACCTTCCCGGACTTTGGCAGGTCTTCTCCTATTGGATGCAAGCTAATAAAGCGCAGCTTAAAGCAAAAATGACATGGCTAGGGGTGTAGCTTCTACGGTCAGCCAAGTTTGATGTCTTGTTTATAAAAGGTGTCTTTACTCCTAGCTTGGTTCGAACAAAAAAAAAGATTATAGGAAGACAGGGAACTTGAATGCCACACAAAAATGGAAAAAAAATTCTTGGAGTTCCCCCTATGGGGTCTAAACCATGCCTTTCCGAACCGAAGCTCGGAAATGTAGCCACTGCGCTACAGGAGGACTCCTTAACTTTGCGAGCAAATTTAACAATACCTATATGCACACGAAATGGAGTTTACGACCTTCCCGGAATCAAGATCCGTACTTTGGCAGGTCTTCTCCTATTGGATGCAAGCTAATAAAGCGCAGCTTAAAGCAAAAATGACATGGCTAGAGGTGTATCTTCTACGGTCAGCCAAGTTTGATGTCTTGTTTATAAAAGGTGTCTTTACTCCTAGCTTGGTTCGAACAAAAAAAAAGATTATAGGAAGACAGGGAAATTGAATGCCACACAAAAATGGAAACAAAATTCTTGGAGTTCCCCCTATGGGGTCTGAACCATGCCTTTCCGAACCGAAGCTCGGAAATGTAGCCACTGCGCTACAGGGGGACTCCTTAACTTTGCGAGCAAATTTAACGGTACCTATATGCACATGGAATGGATTTTTAATTCAGAGCGTAATGTTGCTTTGGAAAATGGTGTATGAGAAAAATGAAAGACCTTGCCTAAGTTATATAGTTTTTTCGAAGTCCATTGTTAAATGTTTCCCAAAACAAAACGACCTTCCCGGACTTTGGCAGGTCTTCTCCTATTGGATGCAAGCTAATAAAGCGCAGCTTAAAGCAAAAATGACATGGCTAGAGGTGTATCTTCTACGGTCAGCCAAGTTTGATGTCTTGTTTATAAAAGGTGTCTTTACTCCTAGCTTGGTTCGAACAACAAAAAAGATTATAGGAAGACAGGGAAATTGAATGCCACACAAAAATGGAAAAAAAATTCTTGGAGTTCCCCCTATGGGGTCTGAACCATGCCTTTCCGAACCGAAGCTCGGAAATGTAGCCACTGCGCTACAGGGGGACTCCTTAACTTTGCGAGCAAATTTAACGGTACCTATATGCACATGGAATGGAGTTTTAATTCAGAGCGTAATGTTGCTTTGGAAAATGTTGTATGAGAAAAATGAAAGACCTTGCCTAAGTTATATAGTTTTTTCGAAGTCCATTGTTAAATGTTTCCCAAAACAAAACGACCTTTCCGGACTTTGGCAGGTCTTCTCCTATTGGATGCAAGCTAATAAAGCGCAGCTTAAAGCAAAAATGACATGGCTAGGGGTGTATCTTCTACGGTCAGCCAAGTTTGATGTCCCGTTTATAAAAGGTGTTTTTACTCCTAGCTTGGTTCGAAAAAAAAAAGATTATAGGAAGACAGGGAAATTGAATGCCACACAAAAATGGAAAAAAAATTCTTGGAGTTCCCCCTATGGGGTCTGAATTATGCCTTTCCGAACCGAAGCTCGGAAATGTAGCCACTGCGCTACAGGGGGACTCCTTAACTTTGCGAGCAAATTTAACCGTACCTATATGCACATGGAATGGAGTTTTAATTCAGAGGGTAATGTTGCTTTGGAAAATGTTGTATGAGAAAAATGAAAGACCTTGGCTAAGTTATATAGTTTTTTCGAAGTCCATTGTTAAATGTTTCCCAAAACAAAACGACCTTCCCGGACTTAGGCAGGTCTTCTCCTATTGGATGCAAGCTAATAAAGCGCAGCTTAAAGCAAAAATGACATGGCTAGGGGTGTATCTTCTACGGTCAGCCAAGTTTGATGTCCCGTTTATAAAAGGTGTCTTTACTCCTAGCTTGGTTCGAACAAAAAAAAAGATTATAGGAAGAAAGAAAAATTGAATGCCACACAAAAATGGAAAAAAAATTCTTGGAGTTCCCCCTATGGGGTCTGAACCATGCCTTTCCGAACCGAAGCTCGGAAATGTAGCCACTGCGCTACAGGGGGACTCCTTACCTTTGCGAGCAAATTTAACGGTACCTATATGCACATGAAATGGAGTTTTAATTCAGAGCGTAATGTTGCTTTGGAAAATCTTCTATGAGAAAAATGAAAGACCTTGCCTAAGTTTTATAGGTTTTTCGAAGTCCACTGTTAAATGTTTCCCAAACCAAAACGACCTTCCCGGAATCAAGATCCGTACTTTGGCAGGTCTTCTCCTATTGGATGCAAGCTAATAAAGCGCAGCTTAAAGCAAAAATGACATGGCTAGAGATGTATCTTCTACGGTCAGCCAAGTTTGATGTCTTGTTTATAAAAGGTGTCTTTACTCCTAGCTTGGTTCGAACAAAAAAAAAGATTATAGGAAGACAGGGAACTTGAATGCCACACAAAAATGGAAAAAAAATTCTTGGAGTTCCCCCTATGGGGTCTAAACCATGCCTTTCCGAACCGAAGCTCGGAAATGTAGCCACTGCGCTACAGGGGGACTCCTTAACTTTGCGAGCAAATTTAACGGTACCTATATGCACATGGAATGGAGTTTTAATTCAGAGCGTAATGTTGCTTTGGAAAATGTTGTATGAGAAAAATGAAAGACCTTGCCTAAGTTATATAGGTTTTTCGAAGTCCATTGTAAATGTTTCCCAAAACAAAACGACCTTCCCGGACTTTGGCAGGTCTTCTCCTATTGGATGCAAGCTAATAAAGCGCAGCTTAAAGCAAAAATGACATGGCTAGGGGTGTAGCTTCTACGGTCAGCCAAGTTTGATGTCTTGTTTATAAAAGGTGTCTTTACTCCTAGCTTGGTTCGAACAAAAAAAAAGATTATAGGAAGACAGGGAACTTGAATGCCACACAAAAATGGAAAAAAAATTCTTGGAGTTCCCCCTATGGGGTCTAAACCATGCCTTTCCGAACCGAAGCTCGGAAATGTAGCCACTGCGCTACAGGAGGACTCCTTAACTTTGCGAGCAAATTTAACAATACCTATATGCACACGAAATGGAGTTTACGACCTTCCCGGAATCAAGATCCGTACTTTGGCAGGTCTTCTCCTATTGGATGCAAGCTAATAAAGCGCAGCTTAAAGCAAAAATGACATGGCTAGAGGTGTATCTTCTACGGTCAGCCAAGTTTGATGTCTTGTTTATAAAAGGTGTCTTTACTCCTAGCTTGGTTCGAACAAAAAAAAAGATTATAGGAAGACAGGGAAATTGAATGCCACACAAAAATGGAAACAAAATTCTTGGAGTTCCCCCTATGGGGTCTGAACCATGCCTTTCCGAACCGAAGCTCGGAAATGTAGCCACTGCGCTACAGGGGGACTCCTTAACTTTGCGAGCAAATTTAACGGTACCTATATGCACATGGAATGGATTTTTAATTCAGAGCGTAATGTTGCTTTGGAAAATGGTGTATGAGAAAAATGAAAGACCTTGCCTAAGTTATATAGTTTTTTCGAAGTCCATTGTTAAATGTTTCCCAAAACAAAACGACCTTCCCGGACTTTGGCAGGTCTTCTCCTATTGGATGCGAGCTAATAAAGCGCAGCTTAAAGCAAAAATGACATGGCTAGAGGTGTATCTTCTACGGTCAGCCAAGTTTGATGTCTTGTTTATAAAAGGTGTCTTTACTCCTAGCTTGGTTCGAACAACAAAAAAGATTATAGGAAGACAGGGAAATTGAATGCCACACAAAAATGGAAAAAAAATTCTTGGAGTTCCCCCTATGGGGTCTGAACCATGCCTTTCCGAACCGAAGCTCGGAAATGTAGCCACTGCGCTACAGGGGGACTCCTTAACTTTGCGAGCAAATTTAACGGTACCTATATGCACATGGAATGGAGTTTTAATTCAGAGCGTAATGTTGCTTTGGAAAATGTTGTATGAGAAAAATGAAAGACCTTGCCTAAGTTATATAGGTTTTTCGAAGTCCATTGTTAAATGGTTCCCAAAACAAAACGACCTTCCCGGACTTTGGCAGGTCTTCTCCTATTGGATGCAAGCTAATAAAGCGCAGCTTAAAGCAAAAATGACATGGCTAGGGGTGTATCTTCTACGGTCAGCCAAGTTTGATTTCTTGTTTATAAAAGGTGTCTTTACTCCTTGCTTGGTTCGAACAAAAAAAAGATTATAGGAAGACAGGGAAATTGATTGCCACACAAAAATGGAAAAAAAATTCTTGGAGTTCCCCCTATGGGGTCTGAACCATGCCTTTCCGAACCGAAGCTCGGAAATGTAGCCACTGCGCTACAGGGGGACTCCTTAACTTTGGGAGCAAATTTAACGGTACCTATATGCACATGAAATGGAGTTTTAATTCAGAGCGTAATGTTGCTTTGGAAAATGTTCTATGAGAAAAATGAAAGACCTTGCCTAAGTTATATAGGTTTTCCGAAGTCCACTGTTAAATGTTTCCCAAAACAAAACGACCTTCCCGGAATCAAGATCCGTACTTTGGCAGGTCTTCTCCTATTTCATGCAAGCTAATAAAGCGCAGCTTAAAGCAAAAATGACATGGCTAGGGGTGTATCTTCTACGGTCAGCCAAGTTTGATGTCTTGTTTATAAAAGGTGTTTTTTCTCCTAGCTTGGTTCGAACAAAAAAAAAGATTATAGGAAGACAGGGAAATTGAATGCCACACAAAAATGGAAAAAAAATTCTTGGAGTTCCCCCTATGGGGTCTGAACCATGCCTTTCCGAACCGAAGCTCGGAAATGTAGCCACTGCGCTACAGGGGGACTCCTTAACTTTGCGAGCAAATTTAACGGTACCTATATGCACATGGAATGGAGTTTTAATTCAGAGCGTAATGTTGCTTTGGAAAATGGTCTATGAGAAAAATGAAAGACCTTGCCTAAGTTACATAGGTTTTGCGAAGTCCAGTGTTAAATGTTTCCCAAAACAAAACGACCTTCCCGGAATCAAGATCCGTACTTTGGCAGGTCTTCTCCTATTGGATGCAAGCTAATAAAGCGCAGCTTAAAGCAAAAATGACATGGCTAGAGGTGTATCTTCTACGGTCAGCCAAGTTTGATGTCCCGTTTATAAAAGGTGTCTTTACTCCTAGCTTGGTTCGAACAAAAAAAAAGATTATAGGAAGACAGGGAAATTGAATGCCACACAAAAACGGAAAAAAAATTCTTGGAGTTCCCCCTATGGGGTCTGAACCATGCCTTTCCGAACCGAAGCTCGGAAATGTAGCCACTGCGCTACAGGGGGACTCCTTAACTTTGCGAGCAAATTTAACGGTACCTATATGCACATGAAATGGAGTTTTAATTCAGAGCGTAATGTTGCTTTGGAAAATGTTGTATGAGAAAAATGAAAGACCTTGCCTAAGTTATATAGGTTTTTTGAAGTCCAGTGTTAAATGTTTCCCAAAACAAAACGACCTTCCCGGAATCAAGATCCGTACTTTGGCAGGTCTTCTCCTATTGGATGCAAGCTAATAAAGCGCAGCTTAAAGCAAAAATGACATGGCTAGAGGTGTATCTTCTACGGTCAGCCAAGTTTGATGTCTTGTTTATAAAAGGTGTCTTTACTCCTAGCTTGGTTCGAACAAAAAAAAAGATTATAGGAAGACAGGGAAATTGAATGCCACACAAAAATGGATAAAAACTTCTTGGAGTTCCCCCTATGGGGTCTGAACCATGCCTTTCCGAACCGAAGCTCGGAAATGTAGCCACTGCGCTACAGGGGGACTCCTTAACTTTGCGAGCAAATTTAACGGTACCTATATGCACATGAAATGGAGTTTTAATTCAGAGCGTAATGTTGCTTTGGAAAATGTTCTATGAGAAAAATGAAAGACCTTGCCTAAGTTATATAGGTTTTCCGAAGTCCATTGTTAAATGTTTCCCAAAACAAAACGACCTTCCCGGAATCAAGATCCGTACTTTGGCAGGTCTTCTCCTATTTCATGCAAGCTAATAAAGCGCAGCTTAAAGCAAAAATGACATGGCTAGGGGTGTATCTTCTACGGTCAGCCAAGTTTGATGTCTTGTTTATAAAAGGTGTTTTTTCTCCTAGCTTGGTTCGAACAAAAAAAAAGATTATAGGAAGACAGGGAAATTGAATGCCACACAAAAATGGAAAAAAAATTCTTGGAGTTCCCCCTATGGGGTCTGAACCATGCCTTTCCGAACCGAAGCTCGGAAATGTAGCCACTGCGCTACAGGGGGACTCCTTAACTTTGCGAGCAAATTTAACGGTACCTATATGCACATGGAATGGAGTTTTAATTCAGAGCGTAATGTTGCTTTGGAAAATGGTCTATGAGAAAAATGAAAGACCTTGCCTAAGTTACATAGGTTTTGCGAAGTCCAGTGTTAAATGTTTCCCAAAACAAAACGACCTTCCCGGAATCAAGATCCGTACTTTGGCAGGTCTTCTCCTATTGGATGCAAGCTAATAAAGCGCAGCTTAAAGCAAAAATGACATGGCTAGAGGTGTATCTTCTACGGTCAGCCAAGTTTGATGTCCCGTTTATAAAAGGTGTCTTTACTCCTAGCTTGGTTCGAACAAAAAAAAAGATTATAGGAAGACAGGGAAATTGAATGCCACACAAAAACGGAAAAAAAATTCTTGGAGTTCCCCCTATGGGGTCTGAACCATGCCTTTCCGAACCGAAGCTCGGAAATGTAGCCACTGCGCTACAGGGGGACTCCTTAACTTTGCGAGCAAATTTAACGGTACCTATATGCACATGAAATGGAGTTTTAATTCAGAGCGTAATGTTGCTTTGGAAAATGTTGTATGAGAAAAATGAAAGACCTTGCCTAAGTTATATAGGTTTTTTGAAGTCCAGTGTTAAATGTTTCCCAAAACAAAACGACCTTCCCGGAATCAAGATCCGTACTTTGGCAGGTCTTCTCCTATTGGATGCAAGCTAATAAAGCGCAGCTTAAAGCAAAAATGACATGGCTAGAGGTGTATCTTCTACGGTCAGCCAAGTTTGATGTCTTGTTTATAAAAGGTGTCTTTACTCCTAGCTTGGTTCGAACAAAAAAAAAGATTATAGGAAGACAGGGAAATTGAATGCCACACAAAAATGGATAAAAACTTCTTGGAGTTCCCCCTATGGGGTCTGAACCATGCCTTTCCGAACCGAAGCTCGGAAATGTAGCCACTGCGCTACAGGGGGACTCCTTAACTTTGCGAGCAAATTTAACGGTACCTATATGCACATGAAATGGAGTTTTAATTCAGAGCGTAATGTTGCTTTGGAAAATGTTCTATGAGAAAAATGAAAGACCTTGCCTAAGTTATATAGGTTTTCCGAAGTCCATTGTTAAATGTTTCCCAAAACAAAACGACCTTCCCGGAATCAAGATCCGTACTTTGGCAGGTCTTCTCCTATTTAATGCAAGCTAATAAAGCGCAGCTTAAAGCAAAAATGACATGGCTAGGGGTGTATCTTCTACGGTCAGCCAAGTTTGATGTCCCGTTTATAAAAGGTGTTTTTTCTCCTAGCTTGGTTCGAACAAAAAAAAAGATTATAGGAAGACAGGGAAATTCATTGCCACACAAAAATGGAAAAAAAATTCTTGGAGTTCCCCCTATGGGGTCTGAACCATGCCTTTCCGAACCGAAGCTCGGAAATGTAGCCACTGCGCTACAGGGGGACTCCTTAACTTTGCGAGCAAATTTAACGGTACCTATATGCACATGAAATGGAGTTTTAATTCAGAGCGTAATGTTGCTTTGGAAAATGTTGTATGAGAAAAATGACAGACCTTGCCTAAGTTATATAGGTTTTTCGAAGTCCACTGTTAAATGTTTCCCAAAACAAAACGACCTTCCCGGAATCAAGATCCGTACTTTGGCAGGTCTTCTCCTATTGGATGCAAGCTAATAAAGCGCAGCTTAAAGCAAAAATGACATGGCTAGAGGTGTATCTTCTACGGTCAGCCAAGTTTGATGTCTTGTTTATAAAAGGTGTCTTTACTCCTAGCTTGGTTCGAACAAAAAAAAAAGATTATAGGAAGACAGGAAAATTGAATGCCACACAAAAATGGAAAAAAAATTCTTGGAGTTCCCCCTATGGGGTCTGAACCATGCCTTTCCGAACCGAAGCTCGGAAATGTAGCCACTGCGCTACAGGGGGACTCCTTAACTTTGCGAGCAAATTTAACGGTACCTATATGCACATGGAATGGAGTTTTAATTCAGAGCGTAATGTTGCTTTGGAAAATGTTGTATGAGAAAAATGAAAGACCTTGCCTAAGTTATATACTGTTTTCGAAGTCCATTGTTAAATGTTTCCCAAAACAAAACGACCTTCCCGGACTTTGGCAGGTCTTCTCCTATTGGATGCAAGCTAATAAAGCGCAGCTTAAAGCAAAAATGACATGGCTAGAGGTGTATCTTCTACGGTCAGCCAAGTTTGATGTCTTGTTTATAAAAGGTGTCTTTACTCCTAGCTTGGTTCGAACAAAAAAAAAAAGATTATAGGAAGACAGGGAAATTGAATGCCACACAAAAATGGAAAAAAAACTCTTGGAGTTCCTCCTATGGGGTCTGAACCATGCCTTTCCAAACCGAAGCTCGGAAATGTAGCCACTGCGCTACAGGGGGACTCCTTAACTTTGCGAGCACATTTAACGGTACCTATATGCACATGAAATGGAGTTTTAATTCAGAGCGTAATGTTTCTTTGGAAAATGTTCTATGAGAAAAATGAAAGACCTTGCCTAAGTTATATAGTTTTTTCGAAGTCCACTGTTAAATGTTTCCCAAAACAAAACGACCTTCCCGGAATCAAGATCCGTACTTTGGCAGGTCTTCTCCTATTGGATGCAAACTAATAAAGCGCAGCTTAAAGCAAAAATGACATGGCTAGAGGTGTATCTTCTACGGTCAGCCAAGTTTGATGTCTTGTTTATAAAAGGTGTCTTTACTCCTAGCTTGGTTCGAACAAAAACAAAGATTATAGAAAGACAGGGAAATTGAATGCCACAGAAAAAAAAGGAAAAAAAATTCTTGGAGTTCCCCTTATGGGGTCTGAACCATGCCTTTCCGAACCGAAGCTCGGAAATGTAGCCACTGCGCTACAGGGGGACTCCTTAACTTTGCGAGCAAATTTAACGGTACCTATATGCACATGAAATGGAGTTTTAATTCAGAGCGTAATGTTGCTTTGGAAAATGTTGTATGAGAAAAATGAAAGACCTTGCCTAAGTTATAAAAGTTTTCCGAAGTCCACTGTTAAATGTTTCCCAAAACAAAACGACCCTCCCGGAATCAAGATCCGTACTTTGGCAGGTCTTCTCCTATTGGATGCAAGCTAATAAAGCGCAGCTTAAAGCAAAAATGACATGGCTAGAGGTGTATCTTCTACGGTCAGCCAAGTTTGATGTCTTGTTTATAAAAGGTGTCTTAACTCCTAGCTTGGTTCGAACAAAAAAAAAGATTATAGGAAGACAGGAAAATTGAATGCCACACAAAAATGGAAAAAAAATTTTTGGAGTTCCCCCTATGGGGTCTGAACCATGCCTTTCCGAACCGAAGCTCGGAAATGTAGCCACTGCGCTACAGGGGGACTCCTTAACTTTGCGAACAAATTTAACGGTACCTATATGCACATGGAATGGAGTTTTAATTCAGAGCGTAATGTTGCTTTGGAAAATGTTGTATGAGAAAAATGAAAGACCTTGCCTAAGTTATATAGTTTTTTCGAAGTCCATTGTTAAATGTTTCCCAAAACAAAACGACCTTCCCGGACTTTGGCAGGTCTTCTCCTATTGGATGCAAGCTAATAAAGCGCAGCTTAAAGCAAAAATGACATGGCTAGAGGTGTATCTTGTACGGTCAGCCAAGTTTGATGTCTTGTTTATAAAAGGTGTCTTTACACCTAGCTTGGTTCGAACAAAAAAAAAGATTATAGGAAGACAGGGAAATTGAATGCCACACAAAAATGGAAAAAAAATTCTTGGAGTTCCCCCTATGGGGTCTAAACCATGCCTTTCCGAACCGAAGCTCGGAAATGTAGCCACTGCGCTACAGGGGGACTCCTTAACTTTGCGAGCAAATTTAACGGTACCTATATGCACATGAAATGGAGTTTTAATTCAGAGCGTAATGTTGCTTTGGAAAATGTTGTATGAGAAAAATGAAAGACCTTGCCTAAGTTATATGGTTTTTTCGAAGTCCACTGTTAAATGTTTCCCAAAACAAAACGACCTTCCCGGAATCAAGATCCGTACTTTGGCAGGTCTTCTCCTATTTGATGCAAGCTAATAAAGCGCAGTTTAAAGCAAAAATGACACGACTAGGGGTGTATCTTCTACGGTCAGCCAAGTTTGATGTCCCGTTTATAAAAGGTGTTTTTACTCCTAGCTTGGTTCGAACAAAAAAAAAGATTATAGGAAGACAGGGAAATTGAATGCCACACAAAAATGGAAACAAAATTCTTGGAGTTCCCCCTATGGGGTCTGAACCATGCCTTTCCGAACCGAAGCTCGGAAATGTAGCCACTGCGCTACAGGGGGACTCCTTAACTTTGCGAGCAAATTTAACGGTACCTATATGCACATGAAATGGAGTTTTAATTCAGAGCGTAATGTTGCTTTGGAAAATGTTCTATGAGAAAAATGAAAGACCTTGCCTAAGTTATATAGTGTTTTCGAAGTCCATTATTAAATGTTTCCCAAAACAAAACGACCTTCCCGGAATCAAGATCCGTACTTTGGCAGGTCTTCTCCTATTGGATGCAAGCTAATAAAGCGCAGCTTAAGGCGGGGGTACACGTGAATTTAAGTGAAATTTTGGTAAGTTTAAAGAGAGGTTGAAAGGGAAAAAAAGGGTTATGGAACACCACCAGACAGTTGCCCGACCGCACAATGGCACCCCAGGTTGTTGGGCAACTGGAAACAAGACAGCAAAATGTACGTTTTGTCCATATTTCCGTTCTGATTTCAAATTTCGTAACGAAACACATACAATATGCGGAGAAACCTCTTTTCAAGGTTTACCATTGTTTTTGAGTCGGGCGAGTGAATGTTGTGGGCGCACGAATTTTTTTTACAGTTAAAACCAAATGATTTGATCCAGTCTTAGCCATGGCCAGGGGTGTATATTTTACTGTCAGGAAGAAATGATGTCCTGTTTTTAAAGGGTGTTTTTACTCCTAGCTTGGTTCGACTAAAAAAAAAGATTATAGGAAGACAGGGAAATTGAATGCCACACAAAAATGGAAAAAAAATTCTCGGAGTGCCCACTATGGGGTCTGAACCATGCCTTTCCGAACTGAAGCTCGGAAATGTAGCCACTGTGCTACAGGGGGACTCCTTGAGTTATCGAGCAAATTTAACGGTACCTATATGCACATGCAGCATAGTTTTTATTTAGTAGGTAATCTTGCTTCGGAAAATGTTCTGTGACAAAAATGAAAGATCTTGCCTAAGGAGGCTGGCAACAGTTTGCAGCACTTTTGCAAAAACTATACTTAGCTTGATGGATGAATGATACCACTGTATAACAGAGGACGCTGTACAATAATGGTATCCTAAATGGTAAACAAGTTGCGGTCATAGAACAGATTTCCATAACAACAATATGACCTGCTAAAAACACGCTTTAGCTAGGTCGCTGACCCCAATTTTTCATTATATTATCCAACTGTAATCATCCACTTCGTGAAATACAGTTACGAGAAGGAGAGGTGGGCCAGCAATAGTTGCAAATACAGGAAGGCTGGATTGAGGTATGTGCGCAGATCTTGTTGGCTCTTCCGACACTGGCGAAGATTGCAAGAACAAGTCGGAAGACGACAACGGTTACAGCTGTAATGATGAGCACGATATTGCTGATGACAACGAGAACGAATATATAACAATTATTCCATGAGCCCGAGTTGGATAAAATGATAAAACAACTAAAATACAATAAAATAAAATAACCAACGAGCGCGTAGCGCGAGTTGGTTATAATCACTTCATATCCAACAAGGGCGAATGGAATAATTGTTTTAGTAAATTCTCAAACCGGGTTTTGCCGTCGATTTTTATTTCGGCCATTATAGGGGGCTGAAGTTGAAAACTTCGGGCGGAAAATTTTTTAACTTGGCGCAATATTTTCCATATGACGTAAAACTCCGACTATTGGCTCATAGTCGAAATTTTTTAGCCAATCAAAAAGCTAGAAATGCAATAGTCGGAGCTGAGAATTTACTAAAAATACATTTCTGTTTCTGATGATATTGATGGCGAATTTAAGTTTACTTGAAGTTCATGTCTCTTACAGCATGTCTCTTACAATCAATAATATGTCATCAAGAGACAATTTCTTGAGCACTCCGTTGGGTAAAATTGTTTACCCTGCGAGCCATTCTTGAGAATCTATACAAGAGAGGAAGTCCATGTATTCATATCAGATATTAAAAAGAAAAGAAGAACAACATATGTTCTAAATATTTGTCTATTATGCGATGAACATGAACAAAAAGGTAGTTCTTGGGATGGGTTACCTGTGGTCTTAATTCTTGAAAAAATAAATATAAAACTTAGAACGTCTATTCTTACCATCCTTTCAACAAATTACTAGCTTTAATTTCACAGCTACAAAAGAGCTTCGTTTACATGTATGGGGGATTCGACAAGTACCGGCAAAATTAGACAGCAAATTTTAGTCTCTTTTTGCAGCAAAATTTGCCATTTTCTTTTCGTGTCACGCTGTCAAGCTCCGTCACGCGCGGCGCAAAAATTTCTATTTAAACAAATACAACATAAAGGTAGGCAAAAATGGAAGAACATGGCTAAATCTCGTCTCCTCAAAAAGAAGAAATTTAACAACGCTTTTGCAACAAAGAAGGCGAGAGATATATCGCAATCGACGGCAAGTCATTAAAAAATAGCCAAGCGTTTGACCGTTAGTATCCTTGTGAAGCGTGTGGCAAAACATTTACACAATGTTACACAGTTCACACTCAAAAAAATATCATTGTAAAATGATAGAAACAGAAAAAAATCCTAAAAGAAGAATGCCCAAAATCGGCGGCAAAATGTTACACATAACGACAATTCGTCGACACAGAAAAAACTGGTGTCCAAAACCGAGGAAAAATCAATTGAACATAGAGCACTTTTTCCGTGTTTACATGGCCTCATCTAAACACTCGGAGGGTTGGGAGAATCTGAGACAGTTATGCAAACCCGAGACGTACTCGAGGATCTCTTGATGTTTCTTAATCTTTGAATCAAGCTTTTTACAAGAGATTATCAGGACTGAAGAAATCAAAGCGAAATAGCCAGCTACGCCGCCTAATGGAACTGTGGCGCGTAGCCAACCACAGACAGAGCCGAGCCAAAACTCGCGCACGAAAAAGCCGCTAAAAGAACGCCACAGCCGACAGCACTCCAGTTAAACAACAGTTTTGCTCGTTTATAGCTTTTTTTGCAACCACTCGATAGTGGGGGACCTCGCCGTTCAGAACGCCTGAAAGTCCATTGATTTTCTGCAGCCGTTAGTCGAGCTACAGTTGAGGGTAGAGATTTTGCGCAGTTGGCAAAACGTTTGCGGACGACATTGTTTTTTTATATTTTGGCGGGGTAGTGGGCAGGGAGTGCAACGCCCACCACCAAAAATAAACACTAGTCACGAAGGAGGGGGGTGCAATCCAAGTGACCAGAGCGCCAGGGTGAGGGAGACCCTACTAAACGTAGCCATCTCGCCAACTTCGCCGGGGAATCGAACCCCGCCTCACCAGCCCTCACAAAGATTAAACACACAAAATACAGAATTAACAGGACAAGGACAACACCTAAACACCGTGCAGTACTCCAATTATAAGGAAACTCCCTCCCCAGCACTGAAGAACACACAACAGAGAAATGCCCAGATTAGGACCATGCACTAGCCTAGATTCAGACTACAGGTTAGAGAAGTAGAGCCCCAGGTTAGGGCCATACACGAAGCAGGCCATCTCAATGTCCAGATTCGAACGGAACTCTGTGCAGTACACCAATTAAGGTGACCCAGCACAGGAAAACCCACAATGCGCTACTTGCACATACCCCTAATCCTTTGCGTTGTTGGGGGTTAACCATTAGAAGAAATTTATGGTATCATGACAAAAATTAGTTCGGTGAGCTCGCAAAACCAGCTACTAATGCTTAAGGCGGGGTTAAACGTGGATTTAAGTGAAATTTTGGTAAGTTTAAAGAGAGGTTGAAAGGGCAAAAAAGGGTTATGGAACACCACCAGACAGTTGCCCGACCGCACAATGGCACCCCAGGTTGTTGGGCAACTGTTTGGAGTGTATCTACCGATTTTTAATTTCAAACTCTAATTTTAAAACAACAACAAATCTTCAAAATTTCCTATTTCCATCAATTTTACTAATCCTTTGAGAAAAACTATTTCTCTCCAAATATACCTAAAAATCACCAAAAAATTTACAAAACAACCCAAAACAAAGATATGTGAGATGAGCAGAGAGATTCTTGATTGCTTGAAACGTAAACAAGATATTTGCATAAAAAACATAATACCCAGCCAAAATACGGCTTTCATGTTTACCCCGGCCTTAAGAGGAAGTTTTTAAGGTTGGAGTGTGTCTACCAATTTTTTAATTTCAAACTCTATTTTAAAACAACAACAAATCTTCAAAATTTCCTATTTCCATCAATTTTACTAATCCTTTGAGAAAAACTATTTCTCTCCAAATATACCTAAAAATCACCTAAAAATCACCCAAATATACCTAAAAATCACCCAAATTTCCAAAACAACCCAAAACAAAGATATGTGAGATGAGCAGAGAGATTCTTGATTGCTTGAAACGTAAACAAGATATTTGCATTAAAAACATAATACCCAGCCAAAATACGGCTTTCAAGTTTCCCCCCGCCTCAAAAATGCACCAGAATTTACCAAAATCATGATAGGAGAAATTTGTACTAGTTTATAACTAAATGTAGAGAATTTTTTTTGTCCATACATCGTCTTGTAATTTTACAGACGATGTATGGACAAAAACAATTTCTCTACATTTAGTCATAAACTAGTACAAATTTCTCCTATCATGATTTTGGTAAATTCTGGTGCATTTTTAAGCATTAGTAGCTGGTTTTCCGAGCTCACCGAACTAATTTTTGTCATGATACCATACATTTCTTCTACTGGTTACCCCCCAACAACGCAAGGGATTATGGGTCATGTGCAAGTAGCGAATAAAGACATCAGGGCCATGCAAAGAATGTGCCAATAGCCCGGAGAATTTCAAAGATGGAAGACAAGTTCCCCACTACTAGAAGAACAAATGACGCCAGAGGCGCTCCTGACTGACGAAGAAAATAACGCTTGCGACGGGATGAGACAAAACGTTTGAAGAATAACGCGAGGTAAAAACGCAGACGGGCTTTGAGAGAGGCGAGGAGGGCGACAGAAAAAAAAACCGAGAACAAAAATCTTTCCGCTGGGACCAAACCAAAAATTTGAGTTTGTGAAGCAGATAGAGAAATACACGGAGGACGACGAGCAACTCGTCAGGACTAAAACCAAAAAGAACATGACGCAATAGAATAGTGGGGGAAAGAGGAGTCGAGCCGCCAATGGCACGCCAGGCCCGAAGCAAAGAAGCATAGAAAGGAAAAAGACAACCAGGGGCAACGTTGAAGGGAGTTGACAGCACTGCGGCAGGTTTCACGCCAAAACGATCAAAGCGGAGAAACCCAGGCGCTGGGTGAGATGGAGAAGCGCTTGACCCACTGTATCAGGAGAGCTTGTCGATAGGCGACAACAGCGAAACCACCACAATTCTTAGGCCGCACAACAACTCGTCCTTGCACCTTAGAATGCCAAATTGTATATCTTTGTCAGAAAGGTGTTCTATCTTAAGGCGGGGGTCTACCTGAAAGCCGTATTTTGGCTTGGTAGTATGTTCTTAATGCAAATATCTCGTTTACGTTTCAAGCAATCAAGAATCTGTTCACTCATTACACACATCTATGTTTTGCGCCGTTTTGTAAATTTTTTGGTGATTTTTAGGTTTATTTGGAGACAGATAGTTTTTCTCAAAGGATTAGTAAAATTTATGGAAATAGGAAATTTTGAAGATTTGGTGTTGTTTTAAAATTAGAGTTTGAAGTTAAAAATTGATAGATACACACCAAACAGTTGCCTAACAACCCGAGTGCCATTGTGGGGTCGGGCAACTGTCTGGTGGTGTTCCATAACCTTTTCTCCCCCTTTCAATCTCTCTTTAAACTTCCTCAAATTTCACTTTAATTCAGGTAAAACCCCACCTTAACTTCTTGATTATCAAGCCATTTTATAACCTCAGCCCAGAAATGTTTAGAATAATGACCAGAAATAAAGAAGTGCTCCAAGGATTCGCTCATTTCACCACAAACGAAACATGACGGAAATAGTACAATACCTATTTTGCTTAGAAAAGAGTTTGTTACAACATAGTTAATGGTTACAAGACACCTGCAGTTAACTAATTTACACTGAAATTCGCAAGATTTTGTGTCCATGGAAGTGCGAAATGGAAAATCTCTTTCCATTCTGAAACATCATTGACAAAAAGGTTATTAAAATTCAGTTGGGCAGTTGGTGGAGTAATGACTCTATTTCGAAGTTCCTAATAGACAGTCTTTGAAACCACTGTTTCTATTAAAACAATTTTCCCATTTAAACTTAACTCATTGTTATCGGAGATTAGATCCCCCATTCTGAGAATTCCTTTTTGGCGAGATTTCTAAAATACACAGATTTGCTCCCGATACAAATAAATTTATTGTTCCACAAAATAGCTTTTGAAAGATCTTGTCTATTTCGATCTTGTAAACTTATGTGATTTGCTGCGTAACATTTTGCGAAACTTTTGAAGCATTTTCGTAAAATGCTGGAAGCTTTATTGGCACTTTCTTCAAATCCAAATCACAACATAAGATAAATTTACCCCAACAGGTTCAAGATAGTGCAGACGAATTTTTTCCAGTTACTTGGTTGATCGCTTGCCAACTTCTTGCGACAAAAAACTCTCCGAGTTTCTATTAAAGAATCCAAATGTGGAGCTTTATTTCCTCCATCATCAATGTCACTTATTAGAGCAAGATGTTTGACTTTATCCTTTCCCTTCCAGATAAAATCGAAGATAATTTTGTTCACATCTTTTAGAAATTATTAATTATTTACTGATATCAAGCTCGCACGATATAGGAAATAGGAATGATAAAGGTTTTGACAAGCTGAATTCTTCCGATATTGGTCTGATCCCTCCACTTCCAGATTCGTAGGTTTTGTTGAATTGAACTAATTCATCGACATTTCATTTTTGTTTAGCTCGAAGGTCATAGGTGAAGTGCACTCCCAAGATTTTAACAGCCTTTTTAATTTTTAAGTTGCCTGTAACGGCCTTGTTGTATTGTAAAGTATAGGCACGATTACCTAAAAGCATTATTTCTGATTCCTCGTGGTTCATCTTCAGGCCTGAGCAGCTTGCGTAATCTTCTATAAGCCTAAGAAAGTTTGTAAGCCGCGAAAGATCGTCTTTCAGAAAACCAGTAAGGTCATCTGCAAAAAGGTTTAATCTGATCTCTTCGTTGTCTACCTGAATACCACAGATATCTTTACTACTGATTGCGCATACTAATACAGATAATTTCTAGCATTATGATGAACAAGTAAGCAGAGAGGGGATCTCCTTGTCTCACTCCCCTTTCAACTGCAAAGGGCTGAGTAGAAAAATTATTGTTTACGACACAACTTGAGATATTGTTGTAAAATGTATGAATCCATTGCAGAAATGATGGACTAACTGCAAAGGAGGATCGAGTGCGGAAAAGAAAATATCTGTTTGCAGTATCAAAGGCTTTGTTGAAATCTAAAAAAATCACCTCAATACTATTCCTTTTTGAGAATTCTATGGCATCTTCAATCGTTCTGACTGCGTCAATGGTTCTTCCCTTAACATATGCACATTGATTATAATGTATGATATTTGGTAAAACATTCTCTGCTTTTGACTCCATTTTAACATACACATTGATAACTGAGAGTGGTTTCCAGTTCGAAAAGTCCTGAAGTCCAAACAGCTGAAGACTCTTGTAACACTCGTCGAACACTGCTTCGAGCCTCTTTATTAGCGAGTTTCGGGATTCCAGAATTGTTCAAAAAAGTATTTAAGAGGATCTCGTTTACAGAGATTGGAATAAAAAGTTTGAATCTCCTGCAGAATGTTTTTAGGATCTGAGTGTAGCACTCCTTCATTGTTAAAAACCTTGCGAAGAGAGCTTTTAGCTTTTTAAGTGTTTATAGGTTTAAAAAATACTTTTTACTGCTTTTTTCACCTTTCTCGTACCAAGTGGCTTTTGATCAGATAATGGCGCCTTTTGCGATCTGTTCGTAAAGAGATTCTCAAAGGTTGGCGATTCGTTGCACTTTTCTCCGCAGATCCTCAGAGAGGTCTCAATATCAGAAATCTTTTTTCTCCTTTTAACGTGGCAAAACTAGCATTAAATTTCCAAAAAGAGCCTCGGACCGTGCTCCGGTTTGTCTAAACTATGAAGATGAAGAAAAATTGCCGAGTGGTCAGATTTGATCGGAGGAGCAATTTGAGATTTCTCGATATCACTGGCAAACATCGCTGATTAACCAGTGGTCAACTGTCTTCTCTGAATGAAAGGATTTTTTGCCTCCACGTAAAACGTTTAAATCCGATCCCAGATTTCGTATTCGAGTCTGACATTGAAGTCTCCCCCGAGAATTATCCTTTGCTCTTTTTTAACGACGAAATCTTCAATATTCTTATTTAAATTGTCAAAAAATTGGCATTGGTCTTAAACCTTGTTGGGAGCATAAATAATGACGAACAAGAACAACGAGCCTTGTGCCTAAGCATCCATTATAACTGAGCGGCCTTCACTGTCCAAATTAACAGATTTTACGCTGAAATCAAAGTCACTTCTCACTAAAATCATCACCCCACAGCTGTGATTAGCACCATGTGCAAAATATAGCTTACCTTGCTATTGCGTCTTCCAGATATCTTCAACATCTACAGTGCTATAAGTTTCTTGAAGGAAAATGATATCGTTATTTCACTCAGTAAGCTAGGTGAAGAGAGCTTTCCTCTTTGTTGCACTTGTGAGAATGAATCTCTCGAACGTTTAGAGAAAATTTATATACTCCTTCTCGAATGGGACATTTAAGACCAGTTATTTGTATACGAGTGTGTGTTACTAAACAGACTAACAAAGTAATGAGTAACGAGTAACGAAGTAACGAGTAACGAGTAACGAGTAACGAGTAACGAGTAACGAGCAACGAGTAACGAGTAACGAGTAACGAAGTAACGAGTAACAAGTAACGAAGTAACGAGTAACGAGTAACGAGTAACGAAGTAACGAGTAACAAGTAACGAGTAACGAAGTAACGAGTAACGAGCCGAACGAAGTAACGAAGTAACGAGTAACGAGTAACGAGTAACGAGCAACGAGCAACGAAGTAACGAGTAACTAGTAACGAGTAACGGGAAATCAAAGGGTAAAAAGTTACAAATATTTTAAAATATGAGAGGCTTAATTATGAAACATCGGAGCTCGATAATTCCTACGAAGAGCCTCAATTATCCAAGATCAGGCGCAATATCTCTCCTCGTAAGAACTTCTAAAATAATGGAGTTTCGCGGCAAGGGTTTTTATTTAAAATACGCGTCGACAAATCAATACTCGATACCATAGAAATTCACGGTTTATCTCGGCCTAAATCCTAAAGCAACCTTTCGTCTGATCGGTTGGAGACAAAATATGAAAGTAAATGTATTAAAAAACTCACCTCAATTTCGAAGACTACTTCCAAGAGCTGAGATCGAAGGAGGCAACCGGGATCTTAGATTGCCATCGATGACTATATCGGCAAATCATCGTTGATACGAAGTGTTTGCGAGAGACCGTGAGATGGATATTTTTTGTGCTGTTTTGCTTCGAAGTATGTTCTATTGTCACTTACTTACTTTCGGAAAACTCAGACGATAGCAATAGTGACTGCTGCGCAAGCGCGTGTAGTCACAAAAAATGGACGCACTTGTCAACCAGCAAGCCTATGAAGAACTTAAACGCAAGAACTTTAACATTTTTTCACGCGTGTGAGAGAGCATTTATCTAGTGATAATCACATTTTCAAACATCTGCAGAATTCTCAACAGTGTCGCACCTTATTTTCAGCAGATTGTTTCCATATTTTGGATCACGCCTCCAGTAGTTTCCAACTTAAGATAAAAAAGGCTGCCGGTTCATATTCAAAGAGAACAACCCTCTTTGAATCAACAATTACACCGTGTAAATCTAAAACTATCCTTATATAATTCTCACACTTTCACGCTTTGCGTTATTTTATTCACAATTAGCATTTTTCTACTTATTGTAATTCTACTTCCAAAGCTTTCTAAATCAATCAACTAAAGATAACAGCAAAAATCGTTTACTTAAAAAATAATTATAATCGATTATAAAGATTTTGTAATTTTTAACCCTTTGAATTTTTTCCCCGTTAGTCGGTTTCTCGTTACTTCAGTCGTTTCTCGTAACGTGTTACTTCGTTACTCTGTTTAGTAACTCGCATTGTAGCTGCGCATAAATTAATATGTGGTAACGACTGAGGCCACAAGAGGTTTCTATACAACAACATAACACATAACAAACGAAGGAAAGAACGCATAAAACACATTACAAAACAATGTTTTACACAAAAAGAGTAATGGCAGCGGAGTAATTAACACCTAAAACAGCCTCGGGGATTGGAACAATTGCAGCAAACAAAATCACTAAAACAGGTTTGGATCGGGCTGGAAAGGAGGGAAGAGGCGAAAGATTGAAAGCAATGTCCTTTCTACACTCATTTTCTTGAGTAAAAACGAGAGCTTTAAAGGAAACTAATCGAAAGCGACCTGCTAAAGAATATACCAAAAGTAATAAAGAGAAGGCAGACCTAAAAGTTAATTCCCCCCTTCAAGGCAGAAAAAAAAATCGTTTTTTCTTTTCTTTAACAAAATTATAGTCAGCGATTTTACCTAACGTTTCCAAAACAAAAATAATAAAAATCTCAAAAGGCCAGCGAGTTATTTAGAACAACGTGTATCCAACATTCAACTTCATTTAACTGCGACATTTAACTGCTGAATTTGCATCATTTCGATATCCAACCGCAAGCCAGTCAATCACAGTTAATGTGGGCTCAACAGACTATCGAAACTCCGCCTTAGTAGAGGCTAGCAAAGGCACACTCTACCCCAGACAGTAACTTTTGGCAAAGTAAAATGGTGCCGTATTTCATTCTTGTGCGCAGCACCCGATTCAACGTAAATGATTTCTATGATCGTTCAGTTTAGAACGAAATATACCAGATGAAATAATTTATAATAACCCATCAAGGCAGGAGTTAACCTTAAATTCTGTAAAAAATACGAATTTTTGTTTTTACAGGAATTTGAATCTTAAGGTATTGAAGTCTTATTTTGAGAAGCATTTCTGTTACTGTAAGTTAAAAGCTAGTTTCCTCAAAACAAGTTATTTTTGCCTTTGAGAAAAGACATTTCGGAGAAGGATGCTGTCCATTGAGCTGAAATTGTCAAGATTTATTGTTCTAAGTACGATTTGTGTTTTAAATATAGAAACTTTCCATCCAACGCATTTTGTCAAAGTTATGCACTGAAACATATTGTCGATTTTCTGTATCTGATTTGACTGGTCACCATTTCATGTGTTTTTAACTTTTCAAAAATCTCTATGCTCAAAACAGTAAGCTATTTGCCTTCTTTTAAAAACGTAAAAAAATCATTTTGATCAGTTCTTGTAGGAGTTATCTTTTCTCAAGTAACCAGTCGGTTAAAAAGTTTGAAAAAATGGTGTGTTTTAAGTGAACCCCCACCTTAAATATTTTGCTCGCATGGGATTGGTCTAAATGCATCACGTGACTGAATAGACCAAACTGGGGAATATATCAGATTGACACTCCCCAGTTTGGCATTTGTATAAGTAACCACATAATTTTGAGTGCAATGATTAATCATATAATCATATGTTTCACGAGAATGAGCAAGGCTGATTACACAGTATAGGGATATATTTTCCAATATTTCGGAAGGCACGGCCTTCCTTCCTCAGGGTGTAACAGAGAATGACTCTAGTTTTAAACGTTACAAATTTAAAATATGGGAAATAAGATATAACTAGTGAAAAGATAAATGTAACAAAAGTTTGATAGACAGGGCTAAGTAATAAATAACGGTAATATCACGACTGATCTTTACACCAAAGCCACTGACAAACATCAATACTTGCTACATTCTTCATGCCACCCTCAACATACCAAAAGAGCTATTCTATTCAGCTTAGCTCTTCGACTTCGTCGTATCTGTTCCTCTGACGAGACTTTCAAACAACGTTCTAACGAACTCAAATCTTACCTCAACAAACGCGGATATAATTTACCTTTCCTTAATCAAGAAGTAGCACACGTACATAACATCACTCGTACTCAAACACTCACCCCCAACCGCCTCCTGGTTAGCTTTAACCGCCTCCTGGTTAGCTCAGTTGATAGAGCGCCAGTCTGCTGTGCGGAAGGTCGAGTGTTCGAGCCCCAGACCGGACCAACACTCAGGGTCTTAAAATAACTGAGGAGAATGTGCTGCCTTTGTAAATTCATCTGCAAATGGTTAGATGTTCAGGTCTTCTCGGATAAGGACTATAAACCGTAGGCCCCGTCTCCTACATCTTCAATGTTACATGGTTAGCAGGGGACGTTAAAGAACCCACACACTTATCGAAAAGAGTAGGGCACGTAGTTCCCGGTGTTGTGGTCTGGCCTTGTCTCATGGGTTGGTGCTTTACATAGGGATAACCTCATGCACCTTTCCCCCTTGGACAGAGTTGTCCAAGAAAAATGACTATGACTATGAAAGACACTCCCACTACTAATCAGCCGCAACGGGTACCCCTCGTCATAAAATATAATCCAGCTCTTCGCTACGTATCATCCATCATTAACAAACACTTCAACATTCTGTCTTCATCTCCCCGTTGCACTAACGTTTTCAAAGCTAAACCCTTTGTTGCCTTCCGACGTTCTAACAACCTTAGTAATATATTAGTTAGTGCTAAGCTTCATAAACCGTCTACCACTGCTAACGAACCTCGCGGCTCTTTCCGTTGTGGCAACAACTGCCTAACATGCAATTACATAAACGACGGACTTACTAAGTATACATTTAATTCTACAGGAGAAACTAGATTTATTAATCATCACATTGACTGCAACTCCAAAAACGTTATCTACATGGTACAATGTAACCACTGTCACAAACAGTACATAGGAGAAACCAAACGTAGACTTAAAGACCGCTTCAACGAACATCGCAGACCTGTTGACAAACGAACTAACAGCTCTAAGCCCACCACGGTATCCGAACATTTTTTATGTAACAATCATAACGCTACTGACATGCAACTTATTCCCCTAGAACTCGTTAAATCTAATCGTGACGGTGTACGTAAAGCAAGAGAAGCATATCTCATTGAAAGAAGTCAAACCCTTGAACCTCATGGTCTCAATAAGAAAGATGAAACTTAGTACGTTTCTTTTGTATTAGCTTTCTATGTTTAGGTCACCTGTACTATTTATAGCTGCTCATTGCTACTTTTCAGGCTGTAACGTTTTACCATATTTTCAAATTTCAAATTTTTAAATTTTTACGTTACTTTTTTCATCGTTATTTATTACTTAGCCCTGTCTATCAAACTTTTGTTACATTTATCTTTTCACTAGTTATATCTTATTTCCCATATTTTAAATTTGTAACGTTTAAAACTAGAGTCATTCTCTGTTACACCCTGAGGAAGGAAGGCCGTGCCTTCCGAAATATTGGAAAATATATCCCTATACTGTGTAATCAGCCTTGCTTATTCTCGTGTATTATTCAACTTATAGCTGATTAGATTCTCTACAGCGAGAGGATCCGGTACTTCTGTTTTGTCACGGTGGTCCTTACAAAAATTAACGTTTGAAATCATATGATTACTTGTTTATAATACACTTTAAATACACACTATTTTTAAAGTCTTTGTCATTAGTTTGTTATATACCTGGCGTTTTCCCGCTAAAGCGCGCCCATTCATTGGCTAGCTCATGGTCACATGTTATCTAACAATGAAACTGTTTACCGCCAATTACTCCCGAAATGTTGACCGCTGTTGCACGTGATCGGAGCATAAAGTGAATTATTTGTTTTCCATCGGTTTAACCCGTTTGTTTTGCTGTATAACAAATGGTTCCCTGGGGAACAGTGAATTTTGTTTCCCTCGAATCTCAGTGTTTCCCTCGTTTTGGGAAACATTGAGACTCTCGGGAAACAAAATTCACTGTTCCCCTCGGGACCAGTCAATAAGTGTCATATATGACTGGAACAGACAAAAACATCCTTACAGTGCCGTTTGTCTGATCAGCTTTACGAGCCACAAGTATCTCTCAGCTCGTTACGTTTCCCCATAGCTTTTATCTAAGAAAATATGGCTCTTTAAAAAAAACTCATCACACTTGATCAAAGGTTGTTCTCTCACATTGTGACGTAAACAAGAGGCGAGAAACGCGCGTGCTTTTGCGCGCAAACGAACGTAACCACATAGAGATCTGGGTTCGAAACTCTCTCTGAGAAGCGCCTACGTAGGCTCGATTTCCGCCGCTCTCTCGTTTCTGGTCTACCCTTCCCGAGAAGGTATTCGGGGGAGGAGCGCGGGCTCCTTTCCCGAACAGCGGCTGGTAATCGAGCCTAGCGCCTACGGTGCTTGGTGGTCAGTAACGTTGCACTGAAAACAAAATGGCGGATTGAAAACAGGTGCGCGGGAAAAAACTTTGTTTACCTGGAAACGGACGAATATTGGCTACAAAAATGTGATTTTTTCTTAATGACAAGTTATTTAGTTTTGGTTTGGTAACCAAAAGTACTAAAATGGAGAGATCGGTAAATATCCGTAGCTTTGGTCGAGATGGACCGGGCAAATCGAAGGTGCAGAAGTGTCATTAGTTTATTCAGAAATTATGACGAGTAATTTGACTTTGTACGAGTGTCTTCAACAAGTATCTTTGGAGAAATACCATGGAAAATTTTTACAGCATGGGATTGTGGACGTTGGTGGCTTGCTGTCGCTTACAATGCAAGATTATCCCGCTTTGGGAATTTCATCAATGGCGGAGCGACAGAATCTGTTTTTCTTAATTCAGACGATAAAAACAATGCAACCTCAATCCAGCGAGAGACAACTGCGAAGTGGAACGAACAAGGATGGCTTGTTACAGCTTGAGGGCTCAGCAGTGAAAGGAAAAGGTAGTACGAGTTAATCTATAAACTTGAAGTAATGGTCTAATATTATGTTGTCCGGTATAACTTTTCGTATGTATGCATTTTAGATCCATCCCCTTCGAATTCCCTCCAGTTCCCCCTCCCCCTATTCTTGTCCCTTCCCATTGCCCCTTCCCTCCCCTCCCTTTCCTCATCCTCTCCTATCCCTCTCCCCCTCCCCTCCCCCTCCCATCCCTGTTGAGGAGAGTTTCCAGCCCCTGCATTGACTGTCATGAACTCATTTTGAAAGGGTTGCTCTCTGGCATCATGCAATGTTTAGAATTTTTCTAAGGGGGTTGGGAAGAAAAATTTTTTTAATGGAGTGTGGATATGAAAATTATGGAATGACCCGTCGCCATGATTTCACTGTGTGATTAAAAAAATATCCATACCCACTCTTATAGAAAGTCATCAGAAATTCTGATGGGGCGGGGGCCTCAAGAATTTTTTAGAGAGGGAAGGCGCTCACACCAAAAAATCTCCCTTTTTGTTTCATAAGCATTGTACTGTCATGATATGAAACAAACAAATAACAGTCAGATTAAAGTATCAAATTTCAGGGTAAATCATTGATTAAAAGTATATTATTTTGCACAACTCAAGATTGGATAATTCCACAAACTTGTTCAAAGAGTATTTTGCAATTTCAGACAAGAAGTCAGGTGCAAAGAGACCACGAGAAGTCACAGAAAACAGTCCAGTGGCTGCCAAAATAAAATCAAAGACACAAGAAAAGACCACTGGAACTACAAAATTGTCTTCTATCTCAAGGTATATGTTTAATCTTTCTGAGGTTGACATCCAAATTCCTTACATCATTATGCGGTGTCACATGGCAGAAGCATTGTTATGTATCCTGATAAGAGATTGACCCATTCTTCAGGAAAGTTCATTTCTGTATGTTGCAGTGTGGACAAACAGGGTTTGTACCCTCCAGGAAAATTGGGGGTGGGGGTGTGCAGCCCGCTTCCCAATACTCTTTGCCTATTTATGACCAAAATCTGCAATTTTTCCCCACCCTATTTATGACCTGACCAAAAATTTACCCCCTCATTTATAACCATGGCTGGCACAGTTGCCTGAAACACAATTTACAAAGGGCTTTTATTGATGGTCGTTATATTGATAATGATGAAGAAGTAGCTTCTTCTAAAAACATACCCAATTCAAGACTGGAGCGCAAAAACCATACCCTATTTATGACAAAAATGGCCAAAATCAATACCCTTAATTTATGACCAAAATAGCTGATCCACTCTTGAAATCTTTGAATCCTTTGAGATGAGGCACAGAGTCTCATCTTTCTGTCTAGAGGTCAGTCTTGGATCAATTCCCAAACAACAATCTCTGCATCTCGACAAGTCTCACAGTTTACTAGTATTAACTACTTTCTGATCATTATTTTGATCCTGTTTTTTTCAGATCAGCAGAATCTATAAACACAGCAGGATTTTACAACTATGGCGTTCCTAGCAACAAGCCCAAACAGTCAACACCAATCAAAAGACACCACTCAACATCAGAGCTTGGTCCATCGCATATTCAAGTGTGTGTCCGCAAACGACCACTGAGCCAGGCTGAACTGAATGCCAGTGAGGAAGATGTAGTCACAGTTACTTCAAGCACTACAATTGAACTTACAGTGCCAAAACTTGCAGTGGACTTGACAAAATATACTCAAAAGGTTTATTCTTACACTCCAGTGCCATCTTTATTTGTCATGTTGTTTATGATAACAGTTAAAAATAATTATAGTAACCACGTTTTTGTTTTTTGTTTTAGTATCAGTTTGTGTTTGATGAAACGTTTGATGAAGGCTGTAATAATAAAGATGTTTATGAGAGAACTGCACAACCACTCATCAAAACAGTATTCAACGGGTAAATATGCAGTTTAAAACTCTAGTTATCAATTCAAGAGAGTAATCAATTAATGAATCTAAATTAACATTACAAGATCAATACACTACAAGTCAAGTAAGCAGGCGATGAGAAAACAAATTAAAAGAATTACTGTAGTCGAGGGAGTATTGAGATTATGATAACTTCTTTAAGACTTCTTACTTGTACTCTGACTAAATGGACATTACTGCACTACTGCATTTCTTTTTTATTCCAAGCTTTCGCCCATCTACGGCATCGATCATTATATTAGGGAATTCCCTTTCAATGCCCTAGATTGGCGAAGCACTTGGGATAAAAAATGAAATCCTAACAGTAGCTCAAGGCCTCAATAGAATCATTCATTTAAATTGACATGCTACTGAAGGACAACTTCAAATGTTTATTGTACTCTAACTGTAGAGGAAAAAATAGACAACATTCCTCCAAATATAGACAGAAAAAATCATTCTCAGCTGAAGATATAAGTAAACAAAAAGAGGCCTTTGACATTTTGACCATCAAAGGTCATTGACGAGTACAAGAAACTGTCAGTGTGGATGCAAGGGTGTAGACGGTGGGTAAAAAGGAAACAAAGTGGCTATGAGTTACATGTAGCAGTAAATTAAGTTTAGATGTTTTAATTTCAAACTTCTGTACGTAATTTTTTTTTCCTCAGGGGTAAGGCAACATGTTTTGCTTATGGTTGCACTGGAAGTGGTAAGACTTTCACAATGCTTGGTAATGAGGAGGTACAAGGGATCTACGTACTTGCTGCCAGTGAAATATTTACCATCTTACATAATGCTACACATGGTGAAGGGCTGGGTCTGTGGATTAGTTTTTATGAGATTTACTGTGGACAGCTGTTTGACCTTTTAAACGGGAGAGCCAGGTACAATGTCTGATTTTAACCGTGAATGAACACCTCATTGTTTTTGAAAACAAATCAAAATCTAGCTTAAAATGCAACTCTCAAGAGTCATTCTTTTCATCAAGCCTGCAAAGTAAGGAACAAAAACTCGAAGGATGAGTTTAACGAAAGTGTGTGTCTAGAAACTCATTTACAATTAATTTAAATCATTGCCAGTTTTGATTCAATAGTTGATTGAATTTAAAATGAGTTGGTATTTATAAAATAATAAAACTTAGATGTCAAGTCCACACTACCAGCTAGAAGAAAGCTAGTGGATGTTGTCCTTTACTTGCCTGTCAGGAAAGTGTAGGGAAATTCACTGTTACAGGCACTGGGCAAATTGACTGAATGTGAGGCTAATTTATCTGCCTGGTTAGACCATCTAGAGGAACATTTTTCTTATTAAAAAGATCAGTTCAAAAAGTTTAATTTTCCTGTCTGAAAAAGAGTTGCCGTCTTGCTGAAAACATTTATTAACATTGAAATTATGCTAGTAAGAAAGGTTTTAGAGGGCTAGTGAGAATAAGTTTGGAGTCTAGTACATCATATTTACAGCTTGCCCAAAAAGGCAGGTCATAAAATTGTTTCTTTTTTTCTACACCCTGTCTCTTCTTTAACTTTTTATGAGATTTATCTTTTTGGTATACATGTAGGTTATTTGCCAGGGAAGATGGGAACCACCAAGTCTGCATTGTTGGGTTAACTGAACAGCATGTGCACAATGTAGAAGAACTTATGGAGGTACTGTATACCCTATTGCTCCAGTGATTTGGTTAGACGTCAGTTCACAAACTGCTGTTTATTAAATTCCTTAAAAACTCTATAAACACTGTGAGAACTAAAATAAAAGATACAAATAAATTGAAAATTAGCTTGCAAAAATAACAGGATATAAATACGTTTCATCTGCTTCGAAAATTACAAAAGTGAAAGGAGAAAACTTAAGATAAATTCACAAATAAATTGAAAATTAGCTTGCAAAAATAACAGGATATAAATACGTTTCATCTGCTTCGAAAATTACAAAAGTGAAAGGAGAAAACTTAAGATAAATTCACAAATAACGGTAAAATGATGTCGTATACAACTTGACTTATCTGAAACCTTAAGTCTAAATTTACAATTCATAAGCGATGAAACTGAACTTAAACGAGTAAAGATACAAACTGCTTTCATAAACAAACTAAAATAGCGTACAAATAATTACCTTGGTGCTGCCTTGATCACCAGAACAATGATAAACTTGGAGAAACTTGTTAACTTGCGGTGAATTAACAGATCTTGCGTCAACTGATCTTGCTACGAAAAACTAATCTTTTATAACGCTAGTTGGGTGTCGCGGCGCTTACGCGTGAGTTTTCGCGGACACCAAAGAACTTACTAGAAAGATCTAGAAACAAAGGTAACATACACGCGAAATAATTAATACGCATGAAGGCCTTAAATAACTAAATACACGTTTAAAGAAACTTCCAATAACTTTAAATAGTACTCTTAAGGATACAAAGTGTAGTGATTGAGCGTTAAACAGCTTAAAAAGGAAGCCTGTTGAAAACTTGCGCAATGTTGCGCGTGCAAATTGTTGCAGAAGCGCGCGTCGCTTCAAGTGTCGTACATCGCACGCGCACAACTTAACTGCTGTAGCTACATACCCACTACTTGAAAGATGCCGACTGAAATATATAATGAGTCTGTTTGCTTTCAGTTGTTTCCTTTAATGCAAGAGTTAGTCTTATTTTGTATTCAAAAAATTTAACTTTGTTTGTATTTGTAAGTACAGTATTACTTTTATTGTTGACTGCAACAAAGCTTTGCCAACCTGGTCCAGATAATCCATCTGAGTTGGTAATTAGTAAAATCTCTTTTCCATGACTTGATTTTTAACCTGTTCTAGATGTATAACAATTATTCCATGAGCCCGAGTTGGATATGAAGTGATAAAATAACCAACGAGCACGTAGCGTGAGTTGGTTATAATCACTTCATATCCAACAAGGGCGAATGAAATAATTGCTTTAGTAAATTCTTAAACCGTGTTTTGCTGCCGATTTTTAATTCGGCCATTATAGAGGGCTGAAGTTGAAAACTTTGTGCAGAAAATTTTTAAACTTGGCGCACTATTTTCCATATGACGTAAAACTCTGACTATTGGCTCATAGTCTGAGTTTTTTAGCCAATAAAAAAAAGCTAGAAATTTAATAGTCAGAGCTGAGAATTTACTAAAAGACATTATCAACTGTATTTGTATTCAGGTCATAGAATACGGTGGGGGTGTAAGGAGCACTGGTGCTACAGGTGTTAATGCTGACTCATCACGATCACATGCAATTCTACAACTGGAAGTGAAGACTGTAAATACTGGAGATCACGTCGGGAGGTAAAATAAAGTTATTGTTGCCTGTCAGGCACTAAATAGTCAGCTTGTAAGGACATCTTTTTCAGAAACTTTCCATTCAATTCTCAAAATTTATGGACTTGGGACTTAAAATAACTTAAAACTGTTTAAGTTTCAGTGTATGATAAGTTTTTAAATTTACTGCTGGTGATTGACAGATTTTCATTCATTGACTTGGCTGGATGCGAGCGTGCAGCAGATGTCACTGACACAGACAAGCAGACCCGTGTGGAAGGAGCTGAAATCAATCAGAGTCTGTTAGCTGTATGTGGCACTGCTCAATGAATAATTTATCTCTGTATTTTAAGAAGGAACTTGGCTTTTTATGATCTGAAGGATTTTCATTACAGAGACTAAAATCATGACTAAATGTTTAATGTTAATTTTGACATGCAGGTAATCAGTGCATAGAGTAGACTTTCAATGTTTAAAAATTACCAAACATTAATACTACAAAATCAACAACAATCTTTCTTTGTTCCACAATTTACATTTTTACAGTTAGACTGTCCGATGGATATATGTAGGTAGTGCTGGTCTAAGGCGGACTCTATCATAACCTATACTGCACACAGTTTTTGCTCCAAAAATCAATCTGCTAATTCTCATTTTTAGCTTTTGAATCTCCCAATCAACGTTTGTACTCCTTGTCAGGCAAATTCACAACTGGCAACTTAATAGCCATGGCCAGGACATTTGGTAAAGATATAAAACTGTGTAGTTTTGAAATTCACCTTGTGCGGTACAGTGATAAGGTGCTTGGTCCTCCAAAGGTGATTCCATTAGATTCATAAATCTATAGGCTTGGTAATTTAATGATATCATGGAACTTTTTCATCTTAGTTAAAGGAATGTATACGAGCCCTTGACTTGGATTCAAGACACACCCCATTTCGACAGAGCAAACTTACTCAGGTATGCAGAATACAAGTTATGCCTTTCATGGTTTAGCTTAAATACCTTTTTAACATGATTTGTTTTCTGCATGTAAAATCTACATTGTATTTGTCAGGTTCTGAAGGATTCATTTGTTGGAAACTGTCAGACCTGTATGATTGCCAATATTTCACCCAACAAGTCCTGCAGTGAAAACACTCTCAACACTCTACGATATGCCGACAGGTGAGCCAGTGGCCTAAACAGTACTGTATTTCATCAAAACACTGTCTCTGGCACTTTAATTATGTTCTTAAACCAATCAACAATGGATATATAATTGTTATCTCATTTTCCGTATGGTTTATTTTAAAAAGAACATCACCTTTTGAAAGTCTATAAGTAGCAGAAAACTGAAAAATTATTTTAGAAAAACCAGAAACATTGTTTAGGTTCAGTGTTAGGCCAGTGTAGGACAGTATTATAGCTTGTACGCATTTGTAATTATGAGTGATATACATGCAACTTACAGTTAGTTGACACAAATTACGCATTACCAGGTATTTACTGTATGTGCGAAAGTTTTAAGTGTTTAGTCAGCCAACCAGATTCTTACAATTTTAGGGTGAAAGAGTTAAAACCTGACACTCCTGTAACACCTACCCCTCGACCACTGACTGTCCCTACAACCCTTGCCGAGATAGACAGGTTACAACCTGGTAATAACAGGACTAGCGGATTACCCAGACTGGAAATACAGGTAATTCAAGTCTGTTAAGTACTGTTAATATAATAATACAGATTGTAACTGAATTATTTTAATTTATTACTGTTCAAGCTTTTTTGGTATATTTACTGTAAACCACAATTCTCAAACCATATATATTTTGATATTGCCATCATATCATGATTATTGCTACTGATGTCCAAGGCAATAAGGTCTAACGCGTGCTCTGATTGGCTAATACTAGGGCATTATTCTCCTGTAATGCCCATGGGCTGATTACGGGCCTGCAAAAGCCAAGCAAAAAGCCATATAATAAACAACTTATTAACCTCAAACGTTCGGTCTTTACGGGAAAATCTCAAACCTCGGCCTTGCCGTATTGACCTCGCTATCGCTCGGTCAATACGGCAAGGTCTCAGTCCGAGATTTTCCCGTAAAGACCTCACTCTTGGTTAATAAGTAGTTAAGAATAGATAATATTTCTCGGTATCGGACTGGAATTAGCTTGCAGCTGAGGCTAATCCTGGGTCTCTTTTCAAATATTTTTTTAATGATATTCCCCCACACGAGCCTCCATTGCAAGCTAGTTCCAGTCCAATACCTAAAATACGAATATCGTTTTTCATTATCCAACTCTGCTTCCTGGAGTACAAATAACGCGCGAAACGAGTACAAATAACAGATATTTGTACTCGTCTCATTCCTCCCGGCCGCGTGAAGTTCAAAACCTTGGCAAGTCAGAATTTTGGGAAAAGAAATCGTTGGATAATAAATCTCTTATTAGAAGTTTTGGTGGGTAGTATCGCTGTATATTTTTACTCGTTGTTTGTATTTTGACTCGCCCTACGGGCTCGTCAAAATACTGCACAACTCGTAAAAATATACAGTGATACTACACACCAAAACATCTAATAAGATATATACGGTATAGTACATGTTTGCCAGTGACTGTTACTTTGACTGTTACATGTACTCCTGTCAACAATATGGAAATTAAACATGTCCTTGACTTTTAATCCCCCCCCCAGTCAAACAGCATTATATAGGAAATTATTAACCAGCCCTCCCCCCACACAGAAAATGAGACACCTACATGCAGACTAAGCCTCACTATTATTGTTCCTTCCCATTTTGTAACAAGTTTGTGGAGGTGATTTTAAGCAGTTTACAATCATGTATTAATTTTATTTGCCTTTTAGCCTGTTAGAGTTAGTACTACCTTGGGTCAACTGAGAAGCTCACCAAGAAAGCTGAAAGTTGCAGACAGTGAACCTAATGAAGCCTCAAGACCTAAGACATCATTTACAACTACAACATCTTCTCCTTTAAATAAAGATACAGCAAAAAGCCACATGGGGAAAGCCTCTGGATTTGTGAATGCTTCTAGTAATACTAGCAGTGCTATGAATGCCAAGAAAAGACTAGCGGTACCCCCTCAGGTGTTAAGGCCGCAAACTTCACCAGAAGTAGTCTCAATAAAAAATCGAGTAGCAGCAAATAGAACACCAGGCAGGTTGAAGAAATCAAATTCAAAACATAAGGCTGGGAATGCTGCACAGATAAATTCAAACGTTTTAACTGAAAGGGTG
Source organism: Micromussa lordhowensis (assembly GCA_964020085.1). NCBI lineage: Eukaryota > Metazoa > Cnidaria > Anthozoa > Scleractinia > Lobophylliidae > Micromussa > Micromussa lordhowensis. The sequence continues at coordinate 1,044,983 of OZ026597.1, forward strand.
CCTGAAGAAAAACCCAAAGTTATTGTTAAGGAAGGTAACGATCACCAAAGTACAGCTGATGTGCTGGTTCTGACAGGACCTAGAGTAGGTAGTGATGATATGTTATCAGAAGAAGCTTGGCCAGTTTCTGCTCGTGCACAGGGTGATAAAGAGCTTACAAACATTGGCAGATCATCATCCACTGACAAGCAATCAAAGGAACCTTCTCCTCCATCAAGAAACAATCGCTATGGCAATGGAATCAAAACGAGACTAGCAAAGCTGTTCAATAAAGGAAATACATGCATGGAAGAACCTAAAGTTATTGAGCCTCAGCGAAATCAGGATGTAAATCATGTTCGTCATAATTTGTCACTGGTAACAAGTGGAAATCACAGGCCTGCTAGGTATTAAATGAATGTGTGGTCCAGAAAATATTCATACCTTCACCAAGGATGGTTATTTGGTTTGTACCCCACCCCAGGAACTTCCAGTTTACCTTCATATTTTCCCTCTAAATATTTAGCTATTGAGAACCCCAGCCTCCCCAGAATTTCCAATGACCACATCCTTGGTGGGGGTATATAGATACATGTGTTTCCTGGAACAGCACAATACAAATATAGGGGAATCTATTTAGTGCTTAATATACATGTAGTATGGTCCTACTGATTAGTGGTGCTCAAATTGGAAAATTTGGTTTCTTTTAACCTGAGTTGTTTGCCATTAATCAGAGTTGGGATAATGTCAGTAATATATTGACTTATTATATTACTGACAGGGCTGTTCCGGAATATAATGTTGATGTTGACTGACCGTGCAATAAGAACGGTGCAGAATGAACGAGATGCCTCAGACTTCTTACAGTTTAAAAAATTTAGTCAACATTTTAACTAGTTCTTGATCAATAAATAAATAAACAAATAAATTAGTAGAATGATTGAATAATTATGTTCAGAGACCAACCTGGCAGGATTAAACAATGCCTTCAGTTCTCCAATTAAATAATAGTAATTAAGAATAAAAAAGAAAGATAAATACGTGTAGTGTAGTTTTGCCTATAAAATTGCCCCTGATTGGGCATTTTTGATCTGCTTGCTTTTAGAGATCCCGTTCATCTACCAGCTGCCGAGTCAATGGAAAGTGATGGATCATATTTGAGTCTTGATGAAGAACAGTTTGTGGCTTCTCATCACACACAACTTGCTATGGTAACAGGATTATGTCACGAAGAGATGGTGCTTTTAAAACAAATCAACAATGGACAGAAGGTAAGATGGTACAGGTTATTAGTAAGGGCACTGGTCTTGTAATTAATCTTGGAGTCGTGGTGGCCTCATGGTTAGTGTGCTGGATTCCAGATTGAGCAGTCTGGGTTCAATTCCTGACCAGAGTCACTGCCTTATTTTTTTGGGGCTCAACAATTTACTCTCAAAGTGCCTCTCTTTACCCAGGTGTATAAATGGGTACTGGCAAATTTAATTCTAAGGGGGAACCCTGCAACAGAGTGGCATTCCACCCAGGGGGGAGTAGAAATACTCCTGGTCGTTTCATGCTACAGAAACACTGACCCAGAGATAAGCACCGCCAGTATGGACCACTTGGCTAAATGCAGACTCAACTTTACTTTGTAGTCTGGAGGTCCCAGGTTCAAGCTACAATGCTGTTTTGTGCTTCCATTAATAATACTGTTTCTTGTGTGGGATGTATTACACTGAACTGTGGATAACGCATTCCAGGTTTGAGCTCCGAACAGGGCTTTGTGTTGCATTCTTGGGAAAGACACTTCATTCACACAGTGCGTCTCTCTACCCAGGTGTATAAATGGGTACCAACCAATTTAATGCTGGGGATTGCCCTGCGAATGACAAGCATCTCCCATCAAGGGTGAAAAGACAACACATGCATGAATCTAATATTAGGTTATTTACACCTGCAGAATTTTGAAGACTATATGACACAGCTTGACGATATTCTGACAAGGAAAGTGGCTTGTATAGAATCTTTACGAGAAAACATTACAAAATATCATACCCAGTGACCGTTATAAAGGACATCAGTGTGAAAGAAGAGTGAAAAGTGGACACTTGTCTTAATTAGGAGCTTATGAAGTGCTGTACTGTCTTTTTAGAATTTGATTTTAAAAAAGAACTTTATGTGAAAAACTGTATTTATTGAACTGATATGCTTGGCATGTACTTGTTTAAAAATAAAATCCATGTTATCCTTTATCTATTTTTAATGTGCCTTCTCTGCCAGTGTATCACATAAAGTTTTGTAGTGGCTACTCATCAGTTTGTTGTGTTTGCCTGTGTTAAAACAAAACACCCATTAGGAATGCCTGGCACTCTAGTACAGTTTTGAAGATGTAGACGCCAGAGGAACTAGAGGTGAAGTGCAAATCCCATGTGATCAGGAGGGAAAGAACTACTGATAACCTGTTTAATATTTAATCTCATAAAGTAAAAATACCTTGCCGGAACCTTTGTCCTTTTTTGTACATTTTAAATACTTTGCACAGTTATAGCAATGTTCCAATACCAATAACCAGATGATAAGCTGATAGCCCATAAGTAAGGAACCATTCAGAATGCCTGTTTGTTTCATGCTTTATTGTGCATCATTGAGTTCATGATGCACTTGGGAAGTTCGGAGGGCACTCAAAAACTATAACAACCTGTAACTAGGCTCTTCACAGGAAAAGAGCCTGCTCGCTAAAAAAAGCCTGCCTGCAGCCTAGAAGAATAAGAGTTGCTTTTTGTTACAAAATTACCAATGAAATGGCAAAGCAAAGTTAACTTTGCTCATGCCATGAGTGAGCATCATTACATTATGATTCAAGTTTAATTGTTAGTGTTACCTAAAGAGGTAGCCATAGTAAGGTTCCTTGGTGTTGAAGCGTCACAATAGAACTCCTTGTTCTTTTGTTCTCTATTGTTTTATGTCGACTGTGTCTTCTAAGAGCCCATAGTAAGGAGACTTCCATAACAGTAAAGCATCTGAATCTTCATGATTAGGATGAAAAATCTTGGACACTGCAAAGAGGTGGCACACCAGTAGTGAATGCTTGAGTGTGAATGACTTGCGAACGGTGATTGAAACATCAAATGAATGACAATTCTTTGTGGGGCGTGTTTAAAACATGAAATGATGGAATGGCACTTAACAATGTAGGATACAGTTAACCCATAAAATGATTGAGAGCTAACCACCTTCAAGTCAGTGATATTTAAGCTAACTGAAGCACTCTTTAGCCTAACTGAAGCGCTGTTTAGGCTAACTAGAGTGACATTTCGCCATTCCGTGTTTGAAACACGCCCTTCTTTGCGGTGTGTTACAATCAACACAATTGCCTTTTTTTAAAAGTCTGCAAAAAGTGCTTTTGGTTCTCACTTTGAAAATGCAATTTTCAAAGTGCAAAGGTTTATTTCGTATTCACTTCCTTTCTGATACCGTTTTAAAAGTTTAAAAAAATATCATTAACAAATTAGACAGTTACATAAAAAATTGATCACGATAATCACTGTCATCTTATAGATTATAGCAGGTGCCCTATGAAGTCTCTCTCAGTATATATTGATATAAAAGTCCCTGACTTTCCTTATTTCATGGTCCACTTCCCGCAAAGCTGCCCCTGTAGTGTCATGTAACAGTTCACAAGCGCTTTCAACAGACAGCCATTTGAAATCCTGGTGTTCTTTGGAGAGCCTTATTGGAGCGTCGTAATCCTTCAATTCTGCAAGCCAGTAAATGACAGTCTTTCGTTTTCCCCACACTTCATAATTCAAAGTTCTCCGTATATTTTCCATAACGTTCAAACTGCCTTGCTTCAGTCCCGATTCTTCCTCGGTTTCTCGCAGGGCTGTTTCCATGTCTGACTCTCCTTGGTCGACGTGACCCTTTGGCGGTGTCCAGTGATGCCGTCTGTAAGATGCTTGTAATAGAAGATATTCAAGAGGCGCTCTAAAACATTTCCTACGAAAGATAATTAACCCAGCCGCACGAAACTCCCTGGCCGCCATATTGGATTTACTGAAGAAACCGCTGACCGACACGTTTCCAGGCTTCGCGGTTTCGTTGCCTTGGCGACAGAAAAGAAAGAAAACTAACGTGGCGTTTTTCTCTGTTTTCTGTTAAGTATTTTCTAGTTGCTACTTTCAACTGACCTGCGCGCATTTGAAAAGTTTCCATATGCACTACGTTGTTACGGAAAAAATAGAAATTAGAGATGATTTCCCGTTACTCGAGAGTTGTTTACGTTTTTTGTTTTGTTTCATGCATGACGTCACTACTTAGCAACTACTTACATGAAGTAAATTCAAAGTTTCAAAACAACAGCCATTATGGATGCGAAGCGGTCGTTCTTTCTCATATCACTTGATCAAAGCTGTTGGAAAAAGAATTTGAAAGGCCTCGAAGATAAGGTTTGTGGTTCGTAACGAATAACATCGATTCGCATTCCATCTAGTCTCCTTCGCAGCCGTTATTAGGGTCGTCACGCAACGTGGGGAGAAGCGTTGCGTGACGACCCTAACAACGGCTGCGAAGGAGACTACATTCCATCGAGTCGGAACTTTAGGGTGCTGAGACTGCGCAGTACGGAGTGGCAATCATCTTAAATCCTGGTCATCTGCGAGCACTGTTATGTATTCAAAAAATACTAATTAGTTGTCATTAAGTAAAGTATGTCGTCACAAAAGAATGTTTTTAAATTAAATAAATTCATCACGATTTGCCGCTTTTATTTATTTACAAAATCTTTTAAAAACCCTAAGTACAGGTCGGCAACCTTTAAAGAAGGACTCTCTCGAAAAGTGGTTGTTTACTTTCCTCCCAGAAACAGGAAACAAAAAACAGATTGCACCAACTTTTGATTCCCAGCGTGACTTTACCGATCGGCTTTCAGGTATTGCAAATTCATGCCATCGTTTCTAAGGTGCTTTTACAAACTGAAAGTGAACAACACTTGAATGAATGAATCAAGAAAGATGCAATATACGGCAATTGAACAATGACTGCGTTTGGACGGAAGGCCGGAGAATCCATTGGGAGCTAATTTTCTGTAGCACAGAGGCGGACAAGATTTCTTGCGTAATTCTTGCAAATGACCATCGAAATGGGACTGACTACTTCTAAGGTAGCACATGACAACTCGGAAGACAACTCCTTTGCAAGAGACAGCGACCATTTGCCGACAATTCTTCCCCTGGACAAAACTGTTCGAGTCCACTTAGTGCCCAAGTTTTACACTTCTGAAGAACGAGGATTCACAAGAAGCTATTATTTATCGATAACGCTTAAAAGAGTACGGGATTTATACGACGCCACACTCGGTATTACCGCAGGGGTAGAGTTTCACGAACGACGACAAAGTCTTATTGAAAGCTCGTCTTTTATTCGTCGCGACCGACTCTCAAGATCGCATTCGGTGACTGTTAATTCAATCGATGGCCCGGACATCGAAGTAAAGCAGGTCACACTGAAAGAAAATAACTCCCTCAGGATCACTGGAGTCTTCACGAGGAACTTAGGAAGCATTCCAGACTTAACGAGTTGCGATTCATTTGATCTTATACTGTGTCCCAGTTTTAGAATAAGTAGCGAGTGTTCGGAGTGGCTCTTGCTAGGAACAATGTACACTAAACACGAGAACTGCAAGCATATGCGACATTGGCGAGCTGCCGTCAGGGGTGACTATGCATGATTCAGAATTTCCGACACCTAATGTTTTCATTTCCAAATAAAAGCTGTATTTAACATCTAATCCAAAGTTGTGTTTTGCATGTTCGTTGAAGACTGCTTTCAAGTGTTTGATAGCAAATGATCGCTGGAAATTCGTCTGTTTTTGCCAACTTTTTTCTGTACTCAAAAAATGTTACCCTCAAACTAACGTTAGGTATAAGTATAGAAATATCAATTTACAATGACAGAAAAATCATACTTCAGTACGCTTTTTTAAAAGCTGTATTCCTCGTCAAAACTTCACTTCACTGGCAAATACATAAATACATATCAATATGTATATCCTTTCCAGTCAAGCATGACCTAGTTTTAAAATTTCGAGGTGAATTGCAAAATGGCAAGGGTTTTCACTCTGGTTTCCATGACAGAATGTTGTTAGAGCTGTTGTCGTTTTATACCACCTCCCAGGCTGTACACCAACCGCTGAATTCCACATGTAACCTTTTCTAAAAGTATGTTTTGCTAATTTACATCTACGTTTATGGACGAGAGATATTGCATGAGGAGTGCATGACTGGTTCGTATGAAATCGCCAGACGCATTGTCGACTTTTGATTTCTGAAAATGTCATCAAAAAGTCGTTTCAGGAAAGCTATTTCCTTAGAACAATAATCTAGCTGTAGTTATTTTATAAAATTATTTACCACCTCTATTATTTTATCATAGACATGGGGCAGTTTGTTTGTTCGGCATAATGCATTTGACCACATGGCAAACACAAAAGACCCTTGCTAATTGAAATCGTGAGCCCTACTACAAAGTAAATGAAACAAAGCGACTTGTCTTGTATATAATTACTGTAAGCAATAGAACACTTTTTCCGTGTTTTTATATAGCCTCATCTAAACACGAGGAGGGTTGGGAAAATTTGAGACAGTTATGCAAACCCGAGACGCAGTCGAGGGTTTGCATAACTTTCGTGAATTCTTCCAACCCTCCGAATGTTTAGATGAGGTTCTATAAACACGGAAAAAGTGCTCTATTACTTTTATAAATTAATTCTCAAAAATACGCGCGAATCTAAAACGTCACAACCGTGTCTACATACTCTCATCTTAACACTCGTATCGACCAATGAAAGCGCGCGTAGTGGCTCAATTATTTTATAAAAGCCAATATTTTAAATGAGCTGTTGACATGTCGCATGAAATACTAGGGCATTTGCTCTCGAATACAAAATAAATTATTACACGCGAGCGTGCAAGAACTAAATAGTGTGCTGGGATTGACTAGCCGAGGCGACAAGATTGCGCAATCTTACCCGCTCGGAATTACCCGCTGTCTTCCGCGAGAAAATGGTGTTCTGTATCCCATATAGCAAATCCTTTATTGACCAAGCTCGCTCGGTCAAGATGGCTGGATACTGGCCTTGTTTTTTTTTTTGGCGTTTTTACATGCCCCGGCCACTTATCGGTCCATTAAAACGCAACAGATAAATTGAACTCCCGCTTGGTGAATATTTAACGTCCTGAGCAGTATATAGAACGCTACCACGACAGCGATTTTACAAGTTTTTCTATGCAATGAAACGCTGTCTTAATAAATCGTGTTTGTGTATTCAACAAGGGAAAGCTGTGAATGGACACTAATAGAGAAAGTAAATGGTTCTAGAGGGCGTGCGAAGGAAAATAAAAGGAAATTATCTGCAAAGAGAAATCAAGGGAAAAGAGAAGTCTTTCTTTCTCGTGGGCTTTTCTTCATCGATTTTTTCCCTGCCGTATTTAAGTTTCCCTCAAACCCCTACCGCCACTAACTGGGTCTCCGAAGATGCCATTCCCAAGAGGGAATAAAAGGTGAAACAGTCAATCCCACATATAGGCCTTATTCCCAAGGTGATCCCACTCGAGTTATTTTTAGATAATGGTATCCAGTTCTCCCTCGGATGACGTTATCACGCGCGTTGCGTGAATGGTTTCGTGGAGAATGAAAATGCGTGTGAAGTAACTTAGGCTGTCCACGTGATCACAATTCGCGTAATCGATATATTAAAATTCAGCCTAAAACAATAGACCTCAGTACGAGGCTCTGGGGAATAACTAGAGTTTGTGTTTTTTTTCCCCAGAGCCTCGTGCCGAGGTCTATTGTGTTGGGCTGAATTTTAATGTATCGAAATTGGTCTATTTTAGACCCTTTTGGGATTTTTGAAGCCGGGAGTGATTCTTAAATAGCTTCACCCTCTCTTTTATTTACTCATTTTAAAGACATTCTGATTCTTTTAGCTTATTAAAAGTCTTCGAAATTTTGTTAGAAGTTTTGGAAACGGTCCGAAAGTTGCCGGTCCAAAATTGAACGCGTTCAAAATTTTGGGGACTTTTAATCTAATTATCGCCGCAAGATTCTTGACCAAAGCACACGTTCCATTTGACAGAACTAATTCGATACATAAATTAAAAGTTCAAACTTTGGCTCCAAGCCGCTAAACCGGTTAGAAGAATAAAGCAAAAAAATTGAAAAGGAGTTTAAGGGAGCTAAGCGAGTTACAAGTTGCTCTATTTGCCTTTTTATGACTTTCATGTTTCTGTCTAGTGAACAACAAGTAAAATTCTAAAAATTGCATTTTTTATTGTTAATGATTAATTCTCCGAGAATTGACAAGCTTGTTCACTTTTTAACCAGGTCCTTTTTGTGGAATTTGTTTTAAGCTGGGCGGAATGGTCCATTCAAAGAAGGCACAGTTTTTTTTGTTCATGTGCGTTTCTTATCACTGCCTTCATCAGTTCTGTTGCATTGAACCCGTGGCATGAAGCTCAGTGGCCCATAAATTTGAGGAAGGCTCCGCCGGGGTCACATACCCGTCGGGGATACGAGAAGCCCGTAAGTATGTCTTCATCTTTGCACTTACATCTAACCCTTGTCAATAAGCGCTGTGGACCATAAGCTTGAAGAAGGCTCCGCAGGGGTCACATACCCCTCGGGGACACGAGAAGCCCCTGGGAATGTCTCTGGTACCAGGAACGCATCCCATTGACGTCTAACAGGGGAAAATTAAAGCGACATTAATTTAAAGCCATACTGTTAAACAACTGAAATCATTTTGAGGCCGGGTGAACGAAGGATTCAAAGTAACGATTGACAAGTAATTTTGTACCTCAAGATTTCATACTTCTGCACATAAGCTTCTACTGCCAATTAATCGCCGACTTACCGTATTTGTACTAAGGACTGTACGCTGTGTTCAGCCTGTTTGTAATAGCTATGAAACCAGTCCATCGGGTCTGAAAGGCCTAGAGATGCTGAAGAAAACAAAAACAGAAAACCATTTGCAGTTAGATCGTCTCTAAACTCCTGCAGCTAAACAGTTCAAGCAACACACAAGAGCGATTTTGAAACCGAGATGAAAACAGTGTCGTTGAAAGTTTCTGGTCGTTGTTGCTACTGTTGTGGTAGTTGTCGAAGCCTGGAACATGATGTAGTTGCCGCCGATAAAGTGGTTTTCTTTTGAGTATAAAAAAGAATTAAAATCGGTTTTGCATTGCTACGCTATACATGATTGGCTTAAAAAAAACTCGTGCCACTTTTTCGTCCAATCAGAAGTAAAACCAAAAGCAATCGTGACTCGCTCGCACGCGTTTTCCCGCGCTTCGCGTCAGCTACATGTATTTACTTCGAGTTTTGATTGGTTCATTAGAATATCTGTGTGCTTTGTGATTGGCCAGAGTGATAAACCTGTGCGATAACGTGTGTCACGTGCATAGTCTGGTCAGAAAACACGCGAGTCGAAGTCTTGTCCTATCCAAACTTAACCCTCGTGATCTACTTGTACAGAGAGCTAAAAAAAATATTTACCTTGATTTCTTCTCTCCATTTCTCGACGTTCTTTCTCCTTCTCTTCCTCTTCTTCCGCTAACATGACCCGTAGAGTCTTTTCTTCAGCCTCGTACAGCTCTCGTCTCGGAGTCATCGCATTTTCAAGCCATTTGACTCTTTCGTCAAACTTTCTATTCTGCTCCTCAGATGGTTTGAGGTAAACTCCTGAACAAGCAAAAAACAGAACAACAAATGTCACTGCCAACTAGCTCATTTTAATATTGGCTTTCGCATACTAGGCAAGTCTCGGATTTTAATTTCGGACAAGATAGCGTCCGAAAATAAAACCGTCCGAAATTTTTAAGCGTCCGAAATATTTACAGTACAGTACAAGACTTAGAAGTAGCTCCAAAGCTCTTAATTTCCTTTACGCCGGGCTTTATGGAGCGAACTATAGTTGAGACACTGCTTGAGATACGTAACGGCGTGATAGATTTTGTGTTATTTTCACAGATGTTGTTTTAGTCTAATTTGTGTTTTGTAGGCGCAAATTTATGTTTCAGCGAAGTGTCCGAAATTTTGGTCCGGAATTTGTCTGAAATAGGAAAAAAGTGTCCGAAAACTAAAGCTCCAAAACAAAATGCGCGGAAAGTTTTGCAACTAATATACACGCGAAGAAACAAACTTGGTCAACCTGAATATTCGCCACATTCGATAAATATGAAACAAGGCTTCAATGTTTTTCACGACCATTAAAAACAGATGACCGAAAAAAATCCTTAAATCAAAAAAAGAAAGCTTCCCAAAAGTTACATTAACAGAGATAACTTAAATAACAGTTTTATCTGTAGCTGGGAGACATATCTAGGGGAAAACAATCGTTTCAATCTCATGGGTTCGATATTTTTTCTGCCGAGTCACATCCGACCAGAGAGGAATACAACTAACCAGGGAATTGCTCAGAATATATCAGGGTTTGAGAGATCTAGATTTCACCGGACAGTGCAAGATAACTTACTACGTCAGGTTTTGACAGATTTGTTACAGAGGGGGTGTAATAGTGGAAGCTTGCATTAGATAGAGGTTACCTGCTATTTCTCTTAGATGAAAACAGAAGTTCTTAGAAGGAGTCAGCCTATTATTACCTTTAACTTCAGCTTCTTGTTTTCTAGCTTCTCTTAGTTTTCTTAATGCCTTCAAAAGTTCGACAGCTTTCGTCGCATCTGTCTGCTTTCTTTTCACCTCTCCCAACACGCCTCCCGCTTCATGTTTCATTGAATCTGCCTGGAAACAAAAAAAAGGAAAAATGTCAACAAGAACATAAAAACGGTTGACTACAATCTACAAAAATTACAACGTAATGGAAATAAAAATTACCCTTCTTTTTGCTTCATCCTTTGCTATAATCTGTGTTCTCCATTCATCAATTTTCTTATGAAGAGTATTTGTTCTGTCGTGTGCTTCCTGTTTGTAGATGTACTCTTCCTTTCTCCTCCTCTTTTGCCATTCCTGGGGAAACAAAATAATTTATTCTGTTCTATCAATGACAAAGAAATGTAGTCAGATTTACAACAGTACATGTACGTAAGAAGTTCACAATGTCACTGTGCAATTCAGATATTTAACTGAATGTTACTGCATGGTTTGTTTGTTACATCTGCAAATGGTTAGACGTTCAAGTCTTCTCGGATGAGGACTATAAACCGTAGGCCCTGTCTCCTGCATCTTCAGTGTTACATGGTTAGCAGGGGATGTTAAAGAACCCACACACTTCTCAAAAAGAGTAGGGCAGGTAGTTCCTGGTGTTGTGGTCTGGCCTTGTCTCACAGGTTGGTGCTTTATATAGGGTTAACCTCATGGCTAATTACCAGTTTCACAACAAATTTTGCAACACAGATTAGAAAACGTAAAACAAGGTTAAATGCGTGGTTCGAGAAAGTATTCATACCAACCCTAAGGGGGGGTTATTAGAATTTTCAAAGGGAAGGGGGGTCTCAAAAGACAAAAATTGTAAAGGAAAGTATTTCCAGAGGGTTGGGAGGGGTGGGAATTCAAACCAAAAACCATCTGTGGGAAGGGCACTGAAATTTTCTGGAACAACACAATAGACTGTAAAACTTGGAAACCGTCAGATCGGATTCAGAACCCAGTAATTAACTGGTGAGTCACTACCCTGCCAGCAGTTGGTTTCTCCTACACCCATGCCGCTTTTTCTCTATCGTTCGGCGTAGGAGAAACCATCTGCTCACAGGGTAGTGAGTCACCACATCTGACATTTACATTATGTGTACTAGTTACTGCATGTGCACATTGCGGAATATCTGATTTAATTTTGTTGTTATTTCCATACTTCTGAATGTATTGAGAATGATAAAAGATCATATTATGTAGAAGCACTGAGAAACAAGTCCTATCAACTGAAGGCAAAAAGGCTATAGTGTCTAACAAAACTGATGGGCTGCACAGGCAGGCAAGTGATAAACATTGAAGATGATAAAGAACAAGTCAAGATGACTGGATTGCCGTAGTGATGTTGTAAAGCTGATAAGCCCTTCCTCTGGGCTCTTCATAAACTTACCATGACGGTTAATTTACAGAAACTTTTCTCAACATTATGTTGATAGGTCTATTAGAGAGAACCTACCAGAAGTTCAATTTACAATCTGAATATCTCACCCTTTTCTTCTTCCTTTTTGAAACTTGTTTCTCAAGCTGTTTCATTTCTTCCGGAGAAGAAAAATAAGCTTGAATTTGTTCAATTCTTGCCTAAAAATAATAAGAAATTAAAGATATGTCATTGGATAACACAAGATGTGCCATTCAGAATGTTCACTAGTTTCAAATACACTTAAACTCAATGAAAAAGGTATCAAGTTAGGTCATGATAATATGAAAATGTTTGGAGATTTCCATCATTAAACCAAACGTTTTCCCATCTGGTCCTACATGTAGATGTACCACTCAGTCTACAAGCTAATATTTCGCACATATAACTGTGAAATAACCTCTGGTAACATATATTCCAATTGCTACCCACCTTTAGGTTTTGAGCCGTATCTAATTCACACCTCCAGTCACTTTCATTTTGACTTGATGCAAGTTCAGCTAACTTGTCTCTTTGAAGAGAGAGCTCAGAAATTAGCTGTAACCAATCTGTAATGAGTTCTTTAGCTGTGTGTATCTGTTGAGAAATGAGCATAGGTTTGGAGAACAAATGCAAAACTACATTTGTTGCTAAACAACTGAGCAAATTTCAACAGTTTTCAAGAAGAGACAATAGGCCCTTTGCAGCTACATGTAGGCCATCATACACATGTATGACCTACTTTTCATAAAAATAATTATGGGCAATAACTTAAGGTGATTCCCGGGTAAAAGAACCCGCCATAGATTTCCGATGAAACTTGGTATGGTGTCATTACAGTACAAGGAGATGTTAAAAACGTAATAAAAAGAGGGGGTCACCGTGCTTGTTTTCATGCCACGATGCTGACAAATATGGTTATTTTGGTGACTTTTGGTTATCTCAGTGCGCAACAAATAAGCTCGATTATTTTTCAATGCGGCGTGTTATATCACACAGAATTCGACTGTCTTTGATTGCTTATTCATCTACGTCCCAGAAGAAATGGCTTCAAATACCCTGCATTATTAACTGATATTTTTATCCTTTAAAGGAAACATAATTTGGACTTGCTCTAATGGGCCTGTTACGTCTTTATCTGTAGCATTTATTTCATTAGCCAAAAAAGTAGCCATAGATTTCTGCCAAATTTTTTCTCAGTTATTGCGGATATTGTTCTCATTGAATTCATAAAATAAAAAGTGGGGGTCACCGTGCTCGTTTAAGAGGAAATTAGCTTTTATCTCGCTATCGAGCTTAGTTTGAAGGAAATCTCTTATGTTTTGTACGCGCGCGCGCTGATGACGCAAAATTCATGCGCAGTAGGAATGCGCAATGCAAAACTCGGGAATCACCTTAACCCATTGACCCCTTGAGTAGGCTTGATTTCCAGCTGCTGTCCTGGAAACAAGCTTGGGCTTTTTGCCAAAAACACATTTTTGGAACATTTTGGGCATTTTCAGCCTGGATACGAGCCAAAATAGCTCCAATCTATTCAAGAAGGCATTTGCAACACGACAGCATGCCTTTCTTTCCACTAGCATCGCATTTTAGGACATTTTTGCTTGGGCATGGGCAGAAATCAAAGTTTCGAGATTTCAAGATTTTGGACGAGAAAGTCTTAAGGCTTTTCGGTTTTTTAATTTTTTTTTCACCTTCCTTTTTCTCCTTTTCTTATCTCTTTACTGCAGTGATTGACCTTCTACTGGGCTTGCTTTCAATTAAAAAATTACCAAGAAAGCATGATTAAGATGGGCAATTCTGGAGTAGCCAAGTGTAGTCAAAGGAAATTTTGCTCAGAGTTTTTCACTCAAATTTGCATTTTGGTGCATATTTCAGGCACCACTGACACAATCACTCTGATCTGGGTATCATTGGAAAGATCTTTTTCTTCCTGCAGATTTTTTTGATGCCAATATCGGTCAAAGGTGATGACGTCAGAAGTAGAACAAAGGCCAATGCTCCACACGGCCGGTTATGGCAGCCACAGGGATCGATTGGTTAAAGAATGTCAGAAATGGAAAAAGCATGTCAAAAATACCAAAACTGGCCAAGCTTGAGGCCCCTGGAAATTTTATGATAGTTTGAATTTCTAGAGAATTAAGAAGATTTGTATGGAAAATGTTTTAAAGGAGCAAAACCTTGCTCTCCAGCAACACTTTCCTCTAAATTTTCCTTAAATTCCATCTGTCATATAAGCTTACTCTTTAATGCCAGGGGCCTCAAACTTAGCAATTTTGCTATTTTTGAAATTAATTTTGTCTTTCCATTTCTGACATTCTTTAAGTTATAGCCCGTAACATACACATTTTTAGAGGGCCTACAGCTGGTGGGAGATAAATGTCTTAGGTATGGAAAAAAAAGTACTGGCAACTTTCATTTCTTTTCTTTCCCAGCGTTTTGTAAGGTTGTCCCAGGAGTGAATTGGTATGCATTTAATAATTTTTCTCCTGGGTGAGGAGACAGAATATGGTGATGCCCCATGAAATAACAATGTTATAGCCCAACAAATTTTTCGCTCTGATAGATCATATTCATATTTTTGGTATTGGACTGGAACTAGCTTGTAATGGAGGCTCATGCAGGGGAATATCATTAAAAAGAGATTAATGTCATTTGCATCTGAAAAGACTCCCCACATTAGCCTCAGTTGCAAGCGAGTTCCATACCGAGAAAACAAATTAATACATGCGTATGGTCAATTGGACCTCTCCTTGAAAGTCGACATGTCCACAATGGTAAGTTAACTCTTCGCAATGTGGTTGCAAACTTTAGAGAAGTCTGGCTTTATAAACACGCTTTCGACAAAAAACAATGTGTGATAAAAGTGCAAACCTTCAAGGTGGTTTTAGCTGGTATTTGTTGTCCTTGTTTTTCAATTCCATTTGCTTTTAAAAAGTTATTAATCCGTTCCTGGCTTGTCATTTCTTGAGCTGCTGGTCCTGACATATTTGCTGGTTGACTGACTGGGGGTTCCGCGAGGTGAACCATGGGGGTGGTGCTTGACAATGAAGGATTAAACTGTATAGGTGCTGGTACAGGGGGACCAGGCAGTGGTCCCGAAAAAGGAGCTTGAAATGACCCAGGAAAGGTCCTGGATGAAGAATGTTCATTTGGCACAGGGGCATGATTTGCAGCTAGCAATGAAGCATTTTGTAAGACTTGGGGCACACCAGGTGGAAAAGGGGAAGACGAATGTACTCTTCCTGCAATGTTACTGTTCATATTCATCTGAGTATTAACAGGAGGAAACTGCAATTGTCCTTGAGTTGAAAAACTATGAGGATTCGGACTTGAATTTGTTGCTTGTCTGTCTGTGACAAATTGACCGGCTGGAAACGGATGTCGTTGAACCTCAGGCATACGCACAGCCATTGGATGCTTTTCTTGCTGAAAGTTGCCATTATTTCGATGAAACGAAGGAGGAAAGCTTTGAATATTGTGATACACAATGTCTGGTCCTGGAAACAATTGTGGAGCATGTCCTCGCAATGAATTGACCGAAGTTACGTTCGATTGCGACAAAAATGTATCAGGAGGTACACCTGTGAATTTTTCGGATATAGAAGAATTTCCACCGGAAAATGACGCTGGAATGTAGTGATTCTGAGGTGGAAAAGTTGAAGATGGAAAGCGTGGACCGTCCGCCATTTTGAATTACACTGACAAGCCAGGCTGCAAAGCCCGAGCCTGGTTACCAATTGAAGAAACAACAAAGATGGCGGCCACTTGTTGCTCCGTGGCGGAACCCGGAGAAATGTATTTCTGCTCTTTAAATGAGGCGTTTATCACCGATTCTGAAATGTAAGTTAAATGAATTTCTTTCTTAGCTCCTCCAAGATCCTTCGAAGATCAGAATTAGCTTCTCAATGGGCGACGCAATTATTTGAGAAGACGGGCTCATTACATTACAATTTTATTTTTGTAGGACGAAGATCAACTTGTCAATTACACGTGTAAAACTCTTTTGTCTGTCTTTCTCGGGGATTTCAACGTAATTTTTACGTTTGTTTTGTTCTCTTGGAGTATGTAAAGAAAATTAAGAGAGTGTGCTTAAAGAGGAAGAAAATCTTAGCACGGTACTTTGTAATGTTAAAATTTTTGAGAACTTTTAAAATTAAGCTTACATTTTGACTTTATGGCGATAATAACGTTACATAATTCCGCCGCACGTCCGCGTAGAATTTAAAATAAAACGTTGCTAATACGATCTTGCACTAATAATTTTTTTGGTGCAACTTCTAATACAACAAAAATTACAAATTGCGGAGCCTCAGTTTAGCTACAGCCTGCATCAACGGTCAACTTTCTCAAAACCTGTTGGTTGCCAGACCTAGGTTTAAAAAAATCGTGAAATCTTTCAAAATGCAAACATGGTGCAGCAAAAAATTCAATGGCTTGACTGTCCTGTGTCAATAGTGGCATGGGCTACGTGCACAATTTTAAACAAGAGCTACAGCTGTACAGGCTCGTGCATATTGTGAATGTTCCCCTTGACTTCATCTTGGGGAAAATTCACCAATATTCACTTTGCATTTGGCGCTGTAGTTTGGCAGTAAAAGGTAAAGCCTATTTTCATGCCTGCTGGGACCTACCTTTTGTCTCCATACCATGAAGTGACTAAGAGTGTTTCCTCTCCTCCCTTGAAGGGATGCCAATCCAGTGGAAGGTTACCCCCCCAGCATTAAATTTGCCGGTACCCATTTATTTTGCACCTGAGTGTCCGGGTGGAGAAAGGCACTGTGAGAGTGAAGTGTCTTACCCACAGTGTCCCAGCCAGGACTAGAACCTGGACTGCTTGATCCAGAGTTTCAGTGCACTAAGATCAAAATATGTGTTCAAATCATGGAGATCAAATAAGTGAGATGGCTCATTCAGGTGTAGCTGCAGATGCACTGGCCACTCCAGCTGCCATCGCACAAGAATCTATTATTACCAATCACCTTCTGTTAGCTTGTTGCACGTTTTTGTAAATTACAAGTCCAACAGATTTGCTGCCAGCTGCTACCTATTTAATATACTTTTCGCTAAAAGGTACAAACTTATTGCGCTATCTGCAGGCATGGATACACAGCATTGCATCATGTGCACATCAGTAAATATTGCCTGTGAAACGCAAGTTTATCAAATAATCAGTGCTTCCAGTAAGATTTGAATTAGGTGTCTCCCTTTTGTTAGCACCCGCTGGAGCTGAGAAAAGGCCCCTTTTTATTTGACTCCATAAGCACATTAATGCAGGAATACAGCCAGCGATTCGCAATAGAGTACCTGCCGGAGCTTCGGCAGGAGCCGGGTCTTACTGAAAGCACTGAATAATTGCATTAACTTTATTTTCATTTGTTGGCCTTTTTTCCTAGTGATGAAGTTGATATAATACCTTGTCTTCACTGCCACGAGGAGAAACATAATGGAAGAGAAGATCCTATTATTGTTGTGAACCATAAGCTTGGTATCAAGTCATGGTGCATTAAACCGCTTTTCCTGTTTGCTTACAAGAAGCTTATAAGGAGTCACAAGTGTGGAGAGAAGAATTGTAATTTGTCAGGTACAGTGCATTATTTTCCTTTGGGCTTTATTATTGGCAAAGAAACCCAACCATAAAGATGTCTGTCTGACTCGGGTGAACACAATCAAAGGACAGTAAAATAAAAAGGAACTGAAATGGTTTTTGGATACTTTTTGGTGATTTGTGTATCATAATGAAATCAAATTTTAAAAAAATCCTTTAGGCCTAACCATTGACAATGGTGATTTTTTTTTGAAATCATAGTTACAGAGACTGTTCAACTCAGTAGAGCTGTTTTGTTAGTCAATGCGGAGTGTTACACAGCATGGAATACAAGGTTAGTTGGTGTGCAACAGTATTAGGGAGCTTAAGCAACGCCGACGCCGAGGACGACGCCTAGAAAAAAAGTGTTTACAAGCGAAAGTTGTGATTGTCTAGCTCTGTTCAGTACGCTAACGGCTCTAAAAAAGTGCTTCAGCTAAATATGCAACAACGGCGTTCAATTCCAAATGGAAATACGAAAAAGTAGCCGATGTTGTTCACATTCCGTAGACGACGGAGAACTTGGTCAATTCACGTTGTTGTTTTGGACGGCAAAGAAATGTACAAAGAGTTATAATGCACATGCACAGCCATTGTTTTGCTCATTAAACCTTTTGTTTGGTGACGTTCTCGTTGCCGTCGTTGTCATGGTTTTCTTAAGCTCCCTATTGAAGGGGCTATTACCCATTACTTATTTTCTACCCTTCAAGCTCAAAGTATTACTAGCACTTTCTCTAGTGCTATTCATCATATGAGAGGTGTGGTAGAGACTTGCTAGTTGATACATTGATTCTGAGTCCCATGCCATGGGCGGGGTCATTGTGTTGTCTTCTTGGGCAAAGAACTCTCCTCTTGCCGTGGCTCTCATCAGCTGCCCATAAAGTACAAATGACTGTGATGAACTCAGTCTTATCACCCAGAAAATATACTTGGACCATAAAATTTGTGTGTGGATGTGAAATGGGTTTCTGGTAACCTTTGCCCTAATTCAGACCAAAATGAGGTGTTATTTTCAGCCCCATCTCAGACTTGACCCAAAAATTGATAACCCTATTTCTGAGGGGACCCAATCTTGAAACTGCTTTGGCTTGGTTACAGTACATACAGTGTATAAACCTTTAAGAAGGGTTTCCAGTTCCTATTGTTGAAAAAATATGTTACTCCGTTGCTCAAGAATCTTCATTGGCTTCCCGTAAAACAAAGAATCATCTTTAAAATTGCACTCGTTACCTTCAAGGCTCTTCGTGGTGAAGCTCCCCAGTATATCGTAGATCTGCTGAAGTCCTACAACCTAGCTAGAACACTTACATGTAGATCAGCCAATCTTCTTTACAAGCCTAGTTCAATTTACTGTACATGTAAAAGGCTAGAGGGGTAGTTCATTTACGGTGTCGACTCCAACTGTATGGAAAGTACTTCCATAAGATATTAAAGACTCGTCTTTTACGAACATTTTTAAAAGTCAACTGAAAACATGGCTTTTTAAACAAGCATTTTTAAGTTGAAATGTTATCTGTTTTTGACAAATAATTTTAGTTTTTTATAGTAGGTACATGTATTTGTTTATAGGTTTTATTTCTTGTAAAGCGCCATTAAACCATTGGGAAATGATGCTATAAAAATGTTATTATTATTATTAATATTTATTTATCAATAATTAAATCTCACCTTTAAGAGAGGAAAAATGATAAGTAATAAATTGATGAATATTCTGTGGTGAATTGATGAATGATTAGTTTTTCATTTTATTTCTAACCAGGAAGGAAATGATCTCTTCGGGAGTTTTGAGTTTAGAAGACGACATGAAGTTTTCAGCTCTAGTTATTTCAAAGCACCCTCGAAGTGCCGAGACATTTGCTCACAGGTGCTGTTCAATGTTTTGTGTACAAAAATTAACCTTTTTTCATTGGTCTCAGTTAGATTTAACATTATTCTTAGGGCCCTTTTTAGCTTTCGGTAATATTTATATATCTTTTGTTAAGTGTTATTGTTTGTCTAACAATGCAGTCACTTGAATTGAGAAGTAGATCAAAGCACTACTTAAACTGTTGTTTGAGTCGCTTACTGCTAGTCCTCATAAGGCTTTGAGGTCAACTGACTAAATGCCACCTTTTGTACGTGGCAGAATACAATGTAGTTAGCTGAGTAGATTTTCAACTGATCCTCACATTTCCAGTTACATCTCAAAGTGACTACAGTACATCATGCATGCCGCAATTATTACGAATGATTAACATTTAAGAAATAGAAAACATGTACCGTGTTTCTTTTGAGTTATAGAAACATGAGTGAAAGTTTGGGAGAACGAGAAATGCTGTGGGAACACGAGCCGCAGGCGAGTGTTTTCACAGCTTTTTCGAGTTCTCCCAAACTTTCACGAGTGTTTCTATAACTCGATAGGAACACGGAAAACATGTTTTCTATTTCTTTTAGAAAATACCGCGACCGAGAAAAAGAAAAACAACTTGTTTACTTTGATCACCAAAATGTAAATTCTCTTTGTTTGCTCCATCATTATGTCAACAGCTCGTGCTAGTTCTGTGTTTCTATAGAGTTATAGAAACACGGTTTTAAACCAATCAGCGCGCGTATTTGCTTTGGGTTATTTTGTAATACATGATAGTTTATGACAGGAAAAACTCAAATAACAAGGTCAACAAATTCATAAGTACAGTGCAATAATGTATTTCCCTGAAATTGTTTGTTGTTGTTGTTTATGCATTAGAAGGTGGACAATAACTCAACTGGAGAAACATAAAGGACAAAATGAATTCATCCAGTGCCGTCTCAGAGATGAGCTTGCTGTGTGTCTCCGAGCGGCTGAGTCCTATGCTGATAACTACACTGCATGGAGTCACAGGGCGTGGCTAGTGGAACGATTCATTCATGACAGGAAAAAGGTAAAGTTAGGAATATTAATAGTTTCTTTGTCATAATGACATAATTCATTCATCATCACTAGTCTGTTAGACTTTACACTTACAGGCGATTCCATTTGAAAAGGAGTATTAAAAAAATTCTCAAACTTCATCCAGTTGGTAATCATGTCATGTATATAAGAAAAATGCAGCAAAAATAAGGGTCACTGTGTTCATTTTTGCGCAACATGGATGGCCTTTATGGTGACCGACGAGGTTGTTGTTACTTAACCTTAAGTTTAGTTACATGTGTACAGTGTAGCAGAAAGGGGCACTAGTAATTCTAAGAAAAGCGCTTATTTGATTAAGTATTAGAGAAGTTAAACAAAACAGACCCTGAACTTGCATTTTAAACCATGTTGGTTAAACAAGAGCTACAATATCATTATGCTACAAACTTAAAAATTCTCTTTGCACACATACCCAGCACTAGTTACTGTACCTAAAGACATGTTCTTTACAGGGTTAAAATCCAAATAGTGTTAAGCAAAATTTTAAATTTTTCTTCAAATCGAGGTATATTGTAGATAATCTTCTGAGTCACTGTGATCATTTAAGAGAAGACAAGCATTTATTTCACTGTCAAGCTTAGCTTGTTTTGTATGTGTATACCCTCATGTGTGTGCGGTAATGATGCAAAACTTGTGCACAGTAGGGATGCACAATGCAATACTGAGGAATCACCTTAAATAAGCAGTCTTTGAATTATCCTTGCTTGAGTGTCAGATTTGAAATGTGGTTTTGCAAAATTCATGTATCACATAGTTTTATTATTGTTGACGTGCTAAATTTGTGTTATTTTCATACCTTTTTCTTTAAAGAAACTTTTTTGTGAACTTCAAGTTATGAGGTTGTGGGCAGAGAGGCATATATCAGATAACTGTGGCTTCCATTATAGACAAGTTCTCCTAAAACACCTGAAAAATTTATGGTAAGCAAGTTTCCCAAGTCAATGTAAATTATATTGAAGCAATAGAGCACTTTTTCCGTGTTTATATAACCTCATCTAAACACGAGGAGGGTTGGAAGAATTCGAGACAGTTATGCAAACCTGGGACGCAGTCAAGGGTTTGCATAACTTTCGATAATTCTCCCAACCCCCCGAGTGTTTAGATGAGGCTTTATAAACACGGAAAAAGTGCTCTATTGCTTTTATAAAATAATTCTAAAAAAATATGCGCAAATCTAGAACGTCACAACCGTGTTTACATACTCTCATCTAAACACACCTATCGACCAATGAGAGCGCACATAGTGGCTCAATTAGTTGATAAGTTTAATTATTAAATTAAAATGATAATTTGTGATCAAGTCATAATCCCCACATTATTCATTGTTCCCAACATTGGGATTGGCAATATCTTGATGTGCTAGTACTGTTCTGTTTGTCATGCACTGTTAAGTTATTTGTTAGTACAGTGGAATCCTGCCTTGTGGCCACCCTCTAAACATAGCCACCCTGTTATTGCGCCCACTTTATTCTGGCCTAAGCAAAAGTTTAGTCAGTCATTTTCTTATTTCAAGAACCTCACAGCCACAGCCACCCTGTTAATACGGCCAGATTTCTGTGGCCCATTGGTGACCAGATGAACAGCATTCTAGTAACTGTATAATTATGTACATGTTCATGTACATGTAATGTAACGTATGTATACTGAATATTTTTAACTTATGATAACTGTTACATGTACTTTTAATTCAAGCTAGTTTAAAGACGTTCGCGCCCATTGCTACTGGGCATCTCTAGTGCGCACGCTATTCATTGGTCACGCGCGTGCCACGTCATTTTCAAGCGCGCGCACCGAGTCGAAAACTTAACAAAATATAGAGCTGATGACCTTTGCTTTAACTTGGTGTGCGAATATTTTTGTTGGAAGCTTGGTGACCCCCACTTTTTTTTCGGCAGATCACTTCCTTTTTTAACTCTCTACATTATACTAAAAAACCAAAAAAATCTGTGTGTGGGAAGTTGTAATTATTTGTCATATACTATTTAAAAAGGGTTGAATTGGTACATGGAGACAGGTGTGCGTGACTTAGAAGTTGTCTTTTTTAAGGCTAATTCTAGCAGATTCAATGACATATGTAGCAAAGATCTATCAATTAGGCCTATATAAGCCGTGTTAAACACTCATAGCTTAGAGATGATTCTTCAACTTAAATATATGCCGATAGTAATGAATCCGGCCAGAATCGCCTCGAATGACTGAGAATCGTAGAAATGCTATTGTCTGAGCTACGCTTTATCTTGAAAACGAGTTGGTGACCCCCGATTTTTTTTACGTTTTTTATCTAATCTTATCATTTTCTACCGTCAGTCAAAGTTTTAAAAAAATCTGTGTGTGGGAAGTTTTTGGGCGCGAACGTCCTTAAGTAGTGCTTTACTCTACTCAATTAAAATTTCTTATTGTGGTTCTTTTTTGGTTTTGTTTTTTCAGTTCAAAAAGTGAACTAATGCATTTGCTACTGCCAGAACTTGACTTTACCAGCGATCTTATTTTGAGCTTTCCAGGACATGAAGTTCTTTGGTATCACAGGTATTGTTGACTGTACATATTGACTTTTGACAAGATACATGTAAACTGCAGCTTTATCTGGCGATGGAAAATTAGTGTTTCTGCTTCTCTGCATTTTCCATATTCATCTTCTGTAAGATATTTTTAATTAGAACTTATTTTTATTTCAGGAGGTTTTTGTATTACTTCTGGAATGACTGGTTCAAAGATGTTCCCTCTGTTGAGATGCCTAGAGAGATATATTCAAGTTCTACCAACAGAAATGACAAAAGTACCGTGGAAACTCTGAACAGAACCTCCAGGAGATCTTCCCCATCTATCATCCCTTCTCTATTTGAACTCGCAAGTGTTTCCTTCAAGCTTTTAAGAGAATTTAACTCAGGCTTCCAATCAAGAACATCTGATACAGAGCAATTTGAAGATGGCACTTTATCACCCCTCTCCACCCCCTCGGAGGTTAGATTTTGCAACAGTGTTATTGCTGAGTGCACAGGTCCTGAGGGGGAGGCACAGGAGAGGTGTGCATCAAATTACAAACAGTGGATTTTGCTAAGTAGCAAACATCACATCACAGCTTGACTGCAATTCAGCAACATACTGGGACAGCAGGTAGCTGATCTGTTTCAGGTTTTGAACAGGAAATCAGATGTGTCTGTGAAAGAAGATGCATTTGTAGCAGATATGAAATGTTTACATAAAGTGACATGCAATTAACAAGCCATAGCAAATGGTAATCTTGAAGGTCTTCCAAAAATGACGGCCAATATTCCTTGAAGTAGATTTTTGTAGCCTACTTAATAAGATAATAATTATTGCATAAGTATATTTATCCCTTATTTTTCACATTATTAGTAAGAAAAAGTTCAATTAGGCTCATAATAAGAACAGAGGACCTAATAATGCCAGAAATATATCTTAAATTACATGAAAATTATCTCAATTAGGGTTTTAGAAATTTCTGAAGAAGGGTTAGGAATAAATTAGCTTCAAACGACATAGAAGTGATTTGGAATTTTCACCTTGAAATATTGCAAAATAATAGGACAATAATATTATTATTTATAAAAGGACAGGGCACTACATGTAGGTTAGTACAGCCTTTTTTTTAGAAAAATGGCTAAATGTACACTGTGTAATTGCTTAGAATTAGTCAATGGCACTGACTAATTAATGTTGTTTCTTTATTTCAAGCTGATTAGTGGCTTGTAAAAGGACCAAGTCATAGGCATATAATATTCTGTGAGACAGACATTTGGAACAATGTTCTATGAAGACGTTATGTTATGGTAATATAAACAAAAAGATGTGGGGAATAAAAATATAAGTTATATATTTGATGGAATCTGGAGAATTTTTGTACCAAGTTTTGGAACTTGATGATTTCTTTACTAACAATCACAATATTATTAGAAATATCAACTATATCTACCTGTATTAAAGTTAGGTGTATAAAAAAGCTATTATGTGAATAAGCAATTATGAATAAAAAGCAGTCAAGAATGATGTTGACGGCTCCATGCCATCATTCTCAAATTCAAATGAAGAAACGTTATGCGAGTTCTGAATATAGTGAACGTTTTTCATTTGAATTTGCCGTCGAAACGTCATTCTTTTATATCGCGGTTTTTTTATTGCTTATTGAAAACTTTGTTTGTGAATAAAATGAGAAATTAAACCACCCCTCCACACAAATCAATGATGAACTTGACTCTAACCAAAATGGTCTGTTTTGTTTTCATCATCGAAATGGGGGGCGGGTGATTTCAATTTTTCATTTAAAGTGACCAGGTTGTAGTAAATAGATTAAAGGTAACCTAATCACTAGAATTTCCTTAGTATTCAAATATGAAGATCATTGCCACTGAAAACAAATTTCCTTCTTGGTATTATAATTAAAAATGTACCTTGTTAGTAATGACTGGATGTTGTATTAAAAACAAAAGAATGTATTGTGGTCTTAATTTTATCTTCTTCAAGCTGAAAGCTAAAAAGAGACCTGAAAACATAAAACAAATTAGCCAGTTTGCAGTGAAAAGAAAACGTTTTTATTGCAGGTAAATATATGTGCTTTTATTCTGTTTATGACCCAGGCCTCCCGGATTTTCCTAGCAGGGAGAGCCCTGGGACGAGGGTCTTTACAGATTGAGATCTTAAATCTTCCTTTTTGAATTTTTCTTTAGCTCTGAATCTATTCCTTTACCATTTTTAATAGGAGTACATCGTGAGACGTTTATAAATGTTAAGCTTTTGGAGGCGAAAATACAGTCTAGAACTGCTCACGTGACATGTTCAAAAGTCTTACGTCATAAGTCGCGTTGTGAAACGAGAAGCTGTAACGTGGATTGGTTATATCAACTAAGTCGTAAATTCAACTATTTTACGTAATCACAACTGATTTTTCATATGTTGCGCTTTGCAATCTATGTAAGGCCTTTTTTCTTTGTAAACTGAGCATTACCGCTGGGTAATTCTTTAACAAATCCTTCATTGGAATGGCCACCTACCCGCAGGTTTTCCGCAGCCTAGAAAGATACCACATGAACGAATTACTCAGTAGCTTTCATTTGAATGGTCACACACTAGGGTTTGGTGCAGAGACTTGACAGTTAAAACAACCTTGTACAGCGTAATAAACATTAAAATGAAAAAAGAAAGCACTGCTCAATAGCTTTCATTTGAATGGCCCAACTCTAGGCTTTTCATTGACATACACAAAACCCTGAAGTATTAAGAACATTAGTTCAAATTTCAACTTAGACGGAAAAGGGCTACGTTCCTCGTTACTCTGGACTTTTATGAGCCGCAAGACTCGTGTAACATGGACAAAAAATGGCTGAGTATAGTGTCTTTTTTTACAAAATAAAACAATTAAGTTATCGACAAACTAAGCTTACATAAAAAAGATACCTAAACAACTAAAGCTTATACTGCTTTTATAACAAGATGGAGTGAAAACCTCTTGGCTTCGTTATACCCTAGAGGGTGATGTTTTTTCTTAGTCCCATTTTCTTGTCCTACTTTGGACTTCTTTTTGCTTCTTGATGGTTTTGCTTGTGGTTCTTCCTTGCTCTTTGACTTGAAATCTGTTTGCTTCTTTTTAGGCTCGCGCATTACACCTTTAATCCACAGCCGAAAAACGCCCTTGCGATGAAGCGGAGTTTTAATAAAGAGAAACGAAACGCCCTTATTCTCTTCCACTTTAAACAAACTCGTGTTTCCGTGAACAATGACGTAGTTAAATGTTCCGTTAAATTCTGCGAGCACTGGCACTAGCGTTAGGATTGGCTTAGCAGAAGTAATGTTGGCGGGAATTTGGATAGTGAATTTCTCCATTCGGTGTCGCGCGGATCGGCGTTTTCTCTGGCTTCCCGAAGGAGTGAAGGAGTATTGAAATCCATTGTTCTGTTGCGCTGTTTGCCAGTTCTGCTGGCCGTAACCCTGCTGATTGTGCGCCTGTGACTGATAGCCAAGTCCTTGTCGCTGTTGTTGACCATACCTTTGGTTTCCGCCATAATGAAACTGCTGTCCATAACCACCGCTGCTCGCTGGCACAATACGGTACGGCGGGGAGGACTGGGACTGACCTCTTGTTTCGTTTCTTTCAACCAGAGGCACTCCTTTGTTGTCATCGCTCTCTTTGGACAGCGCACACTCGTAACAAGCTTCTCCGTAAGGCGACAAGCAATGCCTGGACACAGACAAGGCGAAAAAGGTTACAAAGTTTTCTAAACAGTATTTCATAGAGTGGTTTAACATTCTGTCTACTCACCCTCCCCCAATGGGATGATAATTGTGTGGACATCGGCAGCTATAGCCGCCCTGTTTGTTGTCGCATCCAAAGCTGCAGGGACTCACTCCCAGAGCGCACTCGTTCATGTCTGAAACCAACAAGATTAGATAATATATCTTTTGATAGAAACAAAACAAAAGAACGGCCCTCCTCTAACAATCGGCTCTTTCTTCCTTACACTAATAAAACTATTACAGTGAAACCTGCATTAAGCGGATAGCCTATTGAGCGGTCACCAGCTTGAGTTCCAAAATTTTCTTCCCTTCTTACCTCTGCTAAGAGGACACGGACACCAATATTAAGCAAGTTTGTTGCACAAAACCTGCAATAAGCGGACACTTCAAGGGCTTTTTATTTCTGAAAGCTCAGTACAGACTCCTTTAACATTGTTCAGCGATGCCGTTTTAAAACGATTGACCGAGGCGTATTATCGAGGTCTATAGGAACCAGGCAACGCCAGATGAAATGCGTTTATGAATAAACCTGACGATTTCAAAATGGTTAATAATTTTAAAACTTATATTGCTCAGTATATTAGAACCTGTATTAAGCGGACACTAGTGCATGTCCCTGTATGGTTATGCCCATATATGTACTTGTTATGCAAGCTCTTTGCTTGCAATGCATGCTGGGACCTCGTGCTTTTCACGGGTCGCCATGTTGATTAAACATAGGTTGTGTTGACTGATTGTTTGAGTTCCTTCTGCGGATTCTACATGGTGGCAGCGGTGCTTTGACCCTTACAATGCCTGACCCAGATCCAGCACAACAACAAGGACTGCCCTCGGGACCAGGACAAAATCAAACTCTTTCGCAGACGAATCAACTCCCACTTCCCGCCCGATTTGATGGAGCGAATGGACCAAACCAGGCAGAATGTTGGATTCGCTGGAGCCGACGTTTCGAACGCTATAGAATAGCTTCTGGCCTCAAAACTAAACCACAGTACGAACAAGTGAGTACCTTGCTGTATGCTATGGGAGACTGTGCAGACGACATTCTAGCGACTCTCCGCCTCGATGAAACCAAAGCTACGTATGATGAAGTTCGCACCGCCCTCAATGGCTATTTCGATGTCCGCCGCAATTTAATCGTGCAACGAGCCCTATTTAACAAGCGGCATCAGTTGGCTGGTGAGTCAGTGGACACTTTCATTCAGGATTTATACAGGCTTGCAGAAGACTGCGAGTACGGTACGCTAAAAGATAGCCTTATCCGAGATCGAATTGTCGTAGGTGTTGTTGACGACTCGTTGTCAGATCGACTTCAAGCCAAAGCCGATTTAACCCTCGAAACAGCAGTGCAAATGAGTCGTCAGGCAGAAGCACGAAAGCAAAACAAGGATCTCATTCGAGGAAGCGCTACCTCTGAAACGGCTACCGACTCTACACGTGTGGATTTGGTGGAACCTCACAAAAAGGATTCGAAATCAGCCATGAAACCCGAAGACGGAGTACGGCCAAAGTCCGAGCGTAAATGTATGTGGTGTGGTGGAAAGCAACACAAACGGCAATCATGCCCTGCAAAGGACATCACTTGTAACAGCTGTCACAAAAGAGGACATTTTCAAGCTGTTTGTCTCTCCAAGAAACAGACGGCGAATCGCAGGTCCATCAACGAAGTGGCAGATCTTGAAGAAGTCGAAGTTCCTTTTCTCGGTGAAGTCTACAGCCGTGAGGCAGACTTCTGGACCGCCATTGTAAAGGTGGATGGTCATGAAACACACTTTAAGTTGGATACTGGCGCAGCAGTCTCCATTGTCAGTGACAAGGAACCTTGGCTCAAAGACCACCAGCTAACGAAATCGCAGCAGATTTTAAGAGGTCCAGGAGGCACTATTCTGTCAGTCGTGGGCACCTTTCGAGCCACTCTGGCATATAAAGAGCGCATATCAAACTTGGCCTATTGTTATGGTTGGATTTTTTCTAAGACAATGGCGCTATTGTTGTCCGTCCTTTGGGATTTTTCTGTTCGGTGTCGCGAAATTACACTTGAGATAAATCGGATTCAGTCGGCAAATAGTTGATGATGACATTTTTGTTCCCTACGGGAGCCTACTTGGGAAAACACGGAGAGATCAACAGGGGGTGAGTTAGTATATGTCGGTAAATCAAAAGTTTGACTATTGCTATACCTCGCGTGTGCTGGTCAGTGTCTTCCGGCCTAAATCAGACTCTCCTAGCCGTACTTTGCATTTTTTTCAAAAGGTAGTCACCAGTAGGTTGTGACATTCTGTTCTTAGCACATGCCCTTGCAAGCAAGCGCCCGTACCTGCTCGGTAACTGCAAGCAGCTAAGGCCGCGTTGTTTTTAGTTATGCCGTATACGCTTTAAATTTCCTTGCTTCTGATTCACTAAAATCGAACTTGACTTTTTCAAATTTGCCAATGGCACAAAGAATATATAAAAGAAAGTTTAAGTGTGTTGCTTACACCTTTTTCCCTTTGACGACTTAACTTTAATTTCGACGCTCCAGCTTGTGCTGGGAATAAAGAGCGAATAAAGTGCTGTTGTTGTCGTTGTTGTGCCATTATCTTATTTCTTTCTTCATGTTCTTGTGAGCAAGCGATCGTAAGTAGCTGGGAACGATCAGTATTGCTATACACACTGTAAACTCATTTTGTTTTAAATTTGTTTTTGATGACCGCCCGCGCGACGCAAGGCGGATTAATATAAAAGAAACTTAAAGTTTGATTTTCGCACCCTTTTCCGCCTGAACGGATTTTCGCACCTTTTGTCGTTTGAACGATTTCACTTTCAGGATCCACCGCCAAACGGCTTCGCGCAACTTCTTCTCGAAGAAGCTGCAGTTCCTGGGTGAGCTGAAAAACTTCAGCCCTCTTTTGTGCCAATTCCAAATCTTTAATCACGTTGCTGGCTCGCAGTTCGTCATTTTGTGCCAACAGGTTGCGAATGCGTGCGTCGGACGCCTCTAGAAGTGGCAAGGAGATGATGGAGTGTTCTGCCTCGAAATGCCTGGGTCCTCGCCTATAGAGCACGTTTTGCGGCTTCTCGATCTTGAACTTTGAAAACATTTTCAAATTTTTTTTTGAACGATCTTCTCCGAAGACAAGTGTAAAATGATTGTCGGCAAGTGGCAAGTGTCTTTCAAGTAATTGTTGTCAACACATTCGCTAGTCATCTTTCATTTGCATAATTAGAAATAAGTTGACAACGAGAAAACAGTGATGTCAACCGAGCGCGAAATTCGAAAACGCTAAAAGAAGTCTTGTGGGGCGGAAAAAGAGGCCATTTTTGTTTTCCACGATCAATCTCAATATAGGTCTTCATTAGAACGTCATCAAGGTTCAACTCTAAAAAAACTGAAGATTTTCGCCGCGCGCGCCTTCGCGTAGAAAGTGATCTTTTATCAGTTAAAAGATTTGTTTACGGTTAAGAGATAAAACCGAGAAAACAATAAGCCGTATAATTTATGAATACCCTCGAGGATTTTATCACTGAAAAGGTTTAATCAAGCAGCTAAGTTGTAAACTGCCGCTCATAATCGTCTCATTTAACTTGCTAAATCAAGGGTTGCGAAAGCCGGTTAATGTGCAATTGCGCAAAGTAATAACAGGTGAAACAATAAGTGCCCGTGGTTTGTTCAAGGACGCATTGGTTCTGCGGTATACTTTACATTCCCATTGCCAGACGATATAACTATTCGAGCAACAACAACAACAATCTTTATTCGTGCCCAGAAATAACACAGTAAAGAATAAATACAAGAAAGAAAAAATTACAAAAGGAAAAGAGCACAGCCACTTCGAAATAGCTGAAGTGAACACTGCAAACACTACAGCACAAAATTATTTTTTAGAATCCCTTAGCGTTCCTAAACAAACTTCAACACTTAATAGGTTTGAATGGGGCTTTCGTCAAAATTCGGTAAATAAACAAATTTTCCGGGCATTATGTAAATCCGAACCCTCATCTATCTAACAAAATTCCCCTTCCGTCCCCCGGTAAATCTGTTGTTGTACTAGGCGAATATTCCCTCCACCCTCCCCCAGAACTGTTGATTTTGTTATTATCAGTCATCAGCGAAGATTTTGAATTTCGCGGTCGGAAATTCGCTACGAGTCGGTTCTTTCACACCATTGTTCTGGTAACAAAAGACGCTAAAACTGCAAACAATTGGAATGCCCATAAACGGAAGGTGACTTCGTGCCACCGTCGACCAAATCAGCAACCCTAAGGTTGATATGCGTCAAATTTCTGAAACTGTCTTTGTTTTAAAAGATCAAGTATACTCTCTCCTCAGCAAGAAAGCATGTGTGGACCTGGGTTTAATCGCTCGAATTGGAGAGGTGAACACTCAGCCAGTGAATTTCATTGGAGAGTTTCCTCAGCTTTTCCATGGTCTGGGGAAACTGAAAACTAAATATCACATCAAGCTTAACCCAGATGTAAAGCCAGTTTGCCTCTACACTCCAAGAAAAGTACCTCACCCATTGTTGCCTAAAGTGAAAAATGAAATTGATTCTATGCTTCGACAAGGCGTCATTTCTCCTGTTACTGTTCCCACAGAGTGGTGTTCCGGCATTGTTCCTGTCCCCAAACCTAATGGGCGTGTACGGATCTGTGTAGACCTGACACCGTTGAACAAAGCGGTACAGCGCGAAACTCATCCCATGGGCTCTGTTGATGAGAGTCTGGCCATGCTGGGCGAAAGCCGAGTATTCACGAAATTAGACGCCAATAGCGGGTTCTGGCAAATTCCTTTGGATGAGGACTCAAAATTATTGACCACCTTTGTCACCCCCTTTGGCCGCTTTTGCTTCAACCGCCTGCCCTTTGGAATTAGTTCCGCGCCGGAAATATTTCAGCGAACCATGTCCGACATCTTGGAGGGCCTATATATGCCGGATGGACGATATCCTTATCCATGGAAGAAACCATATGGAACATGATGCACGTGTTCGAGCAGTTTTGTTTCGTCTTCAAAGAGCTGGCCTGACATTAAACATTCAGAAGTGTGAGTTTTCGCAAGGAAGACTCAAGTTCCTAGGACACATTGTCGATGCCGAGGGTGTCCATGCTGACCCGGAGAAGACACATGCTATTGGCCATTTTCCAACCCCCACAACTGTAACAGAACTACAGAGATTCATGGGCATGGTTAACCAACTTGGAAAGTTTGTCCCTGGCCTGGCTGACATCAGTGCACCCTTGCGGCAACTTCTTCGCAAAGATAGTGCTTGGTACTGGGATGACGCTCAACAGACCGCATTCCAGCAAGTCAAAGAGCAGCTTGCCTCACCTGAAGTCCTTGCACACTACAACCCCAACCGTGAAACAATCATTGCTGCAGATGCATCATCAATAGGGCTGGGAGCAGTTCTTCTTCAAACGCAAGATAACGGACAGCGCCGTCCCATCTGTTACATCTCCAGATCCCTCAGTGATGCTGAAAGGAACTATGCGGTCATCGAGAAAGAAGCGCTCGCCTCTACTTGGGCATGCGAACGCCTTGAAGAGTACGTCCTTGGACTCAGGTTTACCCTGGAAACAGATCACAAGCCACTTGTTCCACTCCTCACTACAACCGACTTGTCCAAGATGCCTCCCCGAATACTGCGCTTCCGCCTTCGAATGATGCGATACAACCCAGAAGTCTTCCACGTTCCTGGTAAATGTCAAATTTCAGCTGATGCACTCTCGCGTGCCCCGGTTAACTCTCCCAATACATCTGACGCGCAATTCATTGAAGAGGTCGAAACCTTTGCTTGCTCCACAGTGGACCAACTTCCTGCCACTGCTCAGCGCCTTCAGGAAATCATAGAAGCTCAGAGAAATGATGAAGTATGCATGAAAGTCAGAGGATATTGCCAGGCGGGTTGGCCAGCATACATGCCCCATCAACCCCTACTCAGGCCATATTGGGAAAGCAGAGCTCACTTAGCAGTCGTTGACGATCTTCTCCTCTATGATGAACGCATCGTAATCCCACAAGCTCTAAGATTGGACATACTAGACTGCATCCACCGCGGCCACCTTGGCATTAGCAAATGCCGCGCTAGAGCTCGAATGTCCGTTTGGTGGCCTGGGCTCTCTGTAGGCATCGAAGATATGGTCAAAGCATGCTTCACATGCGCAAAGGAGCTGCCCGAACCCAAAGAGCCACTGATGCCATCATCTTTTCCCAGTCGTCCTTGGGAAAGGATTAGCATGGATTTGTTTGAGTATGGAGGACGCACATACCTCATCACTGTCGACTACCATTCCAGATGGGTTGAAATCAAACTCCTTCCAACACAAACTGCAAAGTGTGTGATTGCCGCCGCCAAGGAACTATTTGCCACCCATGGTATACCAGATACAGTGATTTCAGATAATGGACCCTGTTTTAGTGCAGTATCCTTCCAAGAGTTTGCTGCCGGATATGGGTTTGTCCACACAACTAGTTCCCCCAGATACCCTCGTGCCAATGGAGAGGTAGAAAGGGCTGTAAGGACTGTAAAGGGGCTGTTGAAGAAGAATGATGATCCTTACCTTGCACTTCTTACCTACAGATCTACACCCCTGCAAACTGGTCTCTCACCAAGTGAGCTACTCATGGGAAGGAGACTCCGGACTCAGCTCCCTGTCCTTGAAAAGACATTAACACCCAGAGACTTGAAGAAAGAGCGCGAGGAAGTTGTGAAGAAGGAAGAAATCTACAGGTCCAACCAAAGACAAAGCTTTAACCAACGACATCGGGCAAAGGAACTACCGGACTTGACAAATGGTGACTGTGTATGGATCAGAGACCAGGATCGTCTAGGGAAAATACAAGGCCGTACTCAGCATCCTCGCTCCTTCATCATTGGAACAGACAAGGGCACACTACGACGTAACAGATCTGCTCTTGTCAAAGCTGAGTTGCAGTCCCCTTCAAAGGTAGACAAGCAAACCACCCTCACCAGCACCGCAAGCAATCATGCTGTTCAAGACACAGAAGAAATGGCAGGTCCACCTAAGCTCCCATGCACTGTTACTGATGCTCCAATGCAGCCTGTCTCCAGTCAAATGGCTCCATTACGAACACGTTCAGGGAGAATTGTTAAGCCACCTGATCGATTGGACCTCTAGCCTAATACAGTGTATGTCTGACTTTACCTGTGCAGTTTAGGAGACAGTTATTACATTTATGCTCTTCAGAGACTGTGTTTTGCACTATAAAGTCTTGTGAATATTTAGCAGTCAGATTTAACAGTAATAGTTTATGTTTGCAATCAAGTCCAGGTTTAAGGATGGAACACTGTTCATGGACATTCAATTTCGTTTATCTCGGTTCACTTGATTGTACGAGGAAGGGAGGTGTATGGTTATGCCCATATATGTACTTGTTATGCAAGCTCTTTGCTTGCAATGCATGCTGGGACCTCGTGCTTTTCACGGGTCGCCATGTTGATTAAACATAGGTTGTGTTGACTGATTGTTTGAGTTCCTTCTGCGGATTCTACAGTCCCAAAGGTGTATGCTTATACAGTGTCGTGAAACTTGTTAGCGCACAGGAGGTTTTTGTTTATGTTCTGTTTGTATATAGTTCCGATGACATTTTATGATTGACAGCTGATCACGAGACTTTTAATATAATTACACATGTGCTTTTCTGATTAACTAAGTTGTGAAATACTTGTCGTCGAATAAATACGTTTCAAATCAAATGGACTGCGAGAATTCTTATTCGATATAATGGCGCCCAACGTGGGGCAGTGACCTCGACACTAACGAAGAATGACCGATAAGCTAGGGCGCACCCGCGCCAAACGTGGTGGAAACCGAAGTGTAATGACGAAACTTATGAACGAAGCCGATGGTCTTATACACGCTGATGAAATAGACGAACAACGCTTAAAGATTATTGCCGATTCATTGAACGAAAAGCTAACATTGGTTAAATCTCTCGACGAAGAAATTATAGAAAGTTGTCATGTGGAGGAGATCGCAAACGAAATAGAGGAATCTGAAGATATCAATCTGCGGGTGCTGTTTATGCTACAATCTATCATGGAAGCAACGAGTTCAAAGTCTAACGACAAAGGAATCTTCACAGTGAAGGGAACGAATGGTGACGAAACTGCTCCTTCTACATCGCTACAATCGACTACTGGACCTCAAACGACAAATGCTTCTGAAAATGTGGATTCGGGAAATACTCACCTTGTTCAAAACGTGGAGAGTTCAATTGGTGATGTAAGTCAACCGCTTCAAAGCCCCGCGTCATCAGCGGACGCTGGAGTTCATGCACCGCATTCGCCGGAGAGTTCAGGTACGAATTTTCCATTATCAACTAACAGTAACGTTAACACAGTCACCTCTCCGAGTAACGCTAATCCCATGGCCACTCAACCGAGAGCGAAATTACCGAAACTAGTCTTGCCGAAATTCAAGGGAGATGTTACGCAATGGCAAGGTTTCTGGGACAGTTACAACAGCTCCATACACACCAACCCACAACTCACCCAGATCGATAAATTTAATCACCTACATTCGCTCTTGGAGGGGCAAGCTGCACGATCAATTCAAGGTTTAACTAGAACTGAAGCCAACTACAACTCTGCAATCGATCTATTACATAAACGTTTTGGCAAGCCCCAGAATATCATCTCTAAGCACATGGATGAGATGCTTAAGATTCCAGGGTGTGTCAATGACAACGCCTCCCAGCTTCGACACGTTTACGATAGGATAAGCATCAATATACGCGGTTTAGAGTCGTTGGGCGTTAGTTCTAGCCAGTATGGAAGTTTACTAATTCCCGTGATAATGTCTAAATTACCGCCCGAAATCAGAATTCAAGTCGCCAGAAATACAGCCCGTGAGGTCTGGGAAATGTCCGACTTATTAGAAGTTATCAGACAGGAAGTTGAGGCCCGTGAAATCAGCGATAGTGTAAAAACAAACGTGAACTTAGAAAAACCTAAACCTAACGGGAATAGGCCGACCTCTTCAACCCTGTTATCCCATGATGGCACGCGACCTCCACCTAGAGTAAATCAAGTCAAATGCGTTTATTGTGGTGGTCTTCATTATTCAGCTTCTTGTGAAAGTGTTAGTGATCCGCAATCTCGTATCGAAATTCTCAAGAGAGATCGAAGATGTTTTGTTTGTTTAAGACGCGATCATCAGAGCGGCTCATGTGTCAAGAACTGTCGCCGATGCCATGGCAACCACCATCAGTCAATTTGCCGCCAATCAATTTCCAAACAACATGATCCATCTGCTCCAAACAGAAATTCGCAGGAAACGCACAACACGACTCTTGTAAGTCACGCAACAGAGAACCCGCAACTCGTACAAACGACAACAACTGCTAGTTCCGGAACGAAAGGAACAGTCTTGCTGCAAACTGCTCGAGCTGTTGCCTACAACGAAGACGGGACGAAATCAACCAACGTCCGGATTTTATTCGATAATGGGAGCCAACGCTCTTACGTTACCAACACGTTAAAGTCTCGACTCAGTCTAGAGCCTCTGAGGAAAGAAACGCTACATTTGAACACTTTTGGAGAACAACGATATCGCACACAAGACTGTGACGTGGTGAATGTCAGGTTGGGAGGACCTGGCTGTGAAGAAATCGAAATTTGCGCTCTTGGTTTTCCAGTGATATGTTCGTCGTTGCCGAACAAGATTGATGTTAGCAAGTTTCCTCACTTACACGGCTTAGAACTTGCTGAAGAATTCGACGAAAGTGGTGACGAATCCATCGACATTCTCATCGGATCTGATTATTATTGGAACATAGTGAGCGGAGAGACAGTTCATGGCGAATCAGGCCCTACCGCCGTCAAGAGTAAACTGGGTTGGCTTTTGTCTGGGCCCAATGGAGAAAGAATCTCGAGCAATCACGTAAGTTCTCATCTAGTGATAACGGGGAATGTAGGCTCATTGTATTCCGCGAACGAACACGACGAACTTTTGAACACTATTAAGGACTTTTGGGAAACCGAATCGATCGGAATCAAGGAGCAACTCAGCACAAGAGCAACAGAAGGCACTGATTTTCTAAGAGATCCAAGCTACGATGGAAAACGATACGAAGTGGGTCTACCCTGGAAAGAAGATTGCGTGCCTTCCACTAACAATTATCAGATGTGCTCATCGCGACTCAAATCGTTACGAAGCAAACTGAGCCATGAACCTGCATTGTTAAGCGAATACAACAACATCATTAACGAACAGGAGAAAAATGGAATTATCGAACGGGCAGAAGAACTTTGCGGTAATGAAGAAATTAACAAAGGAATTCATTTTTCGCCACATCATGCAGTAGTCCGCAAGGAACGAGAAACAACGAAGGTCCGTATTGTCTACGATGGATCTGCAAAATCTTCAAAACAAGGAAGATCACTGAACGACTGTTTGGAAACTGGTCCAAATTTCATTCCGCATATCTTTGATATGTTAGCGAAATTCCGATGGAACAGCGTTGGCCTCACAGCTGACATCGAAAAAGCGTTTCTGAATGTTGGAATCAAGAAAGAGGATCGAGACATGCTTCGATTTCTGTGGTTTAAAGATCCCACAGCCGAAAACCCCGAAATGGTACAGTTCAGGTTCAATCGTTTAGTGTTTGGACTACGCCCCTCGCCTTCTATTTTGTGCTCCACAATCAAGCATCATTTGAAGTTCTACAGACAAAGCGATCCGGAAATGGCAGAAATGCTCGAAAATTCCCTGTACGTGGATGACTTGATCACTGGTGA
This sequence comes from Micromussa lordhowensis, assembly GCA_964020085.1. Classification (NCBI taxonomy): domain Eukaryota; kingdom Metazoa; phylum Cnidaria; class Anthozoa; order Scleractinia; family Lobophylliidae; genus Micromussa; species Micromussa lordhowensis. The sequence continues at coordinate 1,082,542 of OZ026597.1, forward strand.
CGACGACGACAAGGCCGCCTTCGCTATTTACAAGAAGTCTAAAACGATAATGGCTGCAGGTGGCTTTCGTCTCAGAAAGTGGAATTCCAACTCGGCAAATTTAATCGAAGAAATTGCGAAATTAGAAGTGTCAAGTCAGCAAACAAGCGATTCTTCAGATGCTACAAAGGAAGACGACGAGTCCTATGCCAAATCAAGTACCAGTTTGGGCAGCCCTACTACAAGTGACGGGAAAACAGTCAAAGTTCTAGGAATTAACTGGGACACTGATAACGATGAAATCTTCTTTAACTTTGCCGAATTGTACGAATTCCGGTCAACAAAAGATCGGTGCTCAAACTCACCGCCAAGATTTTCGACCCTTTAGGATTCCTAAGTCCTTTCGTCATCCGATTAAAGATGTTGTTCCAAGTTTTATGTAGCGAGAAAATCGACTGGGATCAGCCACTTCGAGGAGAAATGAACAAAACTTGGAACTTGATGTTCGAAGAATTGAAACCATTGGGATATGTCAGAATACCGAGATGCTATTTTAACCCAGGGTTTTCAAAGACTGATGTACAACTCCACGGGTTTAGCGACGCATCAGAGAGAGCCTATGGAGCCGTCGTGTACATCAGAGTGGTATACAGTGATAGTCGCATCGAGACAAGATTAGTCGCAAGCAAGACTAGAGTGTCGCCTATCAAGAAACAATCTATCCCTCGTTTGGAATTACTTGGAGCTGTTATTTTGTCACGACTCACAAGAACCGTATTGAAGGCGCTACCGAATCAAGTGAATCGAATAAATTACTGGGTCGATTCAAGAACTGTGCTTTGTTGGATTAAAAACGACAAGCATTGGAAACAATACGTCAAACATCGTGTAGACGAGATCCGGCAATTGACAGCGAAGCAAGATTGGAGATATTGTCCTGGAGTACAGAATCCCGCTGATTTACCTTCACGGGGATTGACCGGAAATGAAATGGTCGACAACTCTATGTGGTGGTGTGGCCCTCAATTCCTGCAATTGCCTGAAGAAGAGTGGCCTCAAGATCAAGCAACGGTCGATACTAATGAAGCTGCGCTTTCCGAAGTCGTCAAAAACCCGCCAAATGTGATCCACGTTTTAGCATCCTGTGAAGAAATCCTGACCGAGGTCAATCTCGCCGAAATCATCAATTGTCAACAAATCAGCTCTCTTGGCCGCTTGTTGCGCGTCACAGCCTACGTACTACGATTTGTTGATATCTTAAAACGACGTACATCAACACGCAAGAGCGGAAAGAAAGAAGAATTGACTAAGGAAGAAGATGATCGCGAACTCAACTCAACAGAAATCAGCCGAGCCGAGTCCCTCTGGATTAAAACAGTACAAGCCAGTTCGTTCAAAGTCGAGCTCAAATTCGTACGAAACGAATGCCAACCAAAACCTCGACGTGTGGAACAATTTGGTCTGTTTTTGGACGAAAACAAATTGCTAAGATGTCGAGGACGGCTCAATAACGCAATCCTGTCGTCGGACAACAAGAATCCTATACTCCTGCCTTCCAAGCATCCTTATGTTGAATTGTTAATCCGTCAAACTCATGACAAGATCAAGCACAGCTCAGTCAATAATACGCTGACGACCATTCGTGAAAGATTTTGGATTCTCCGAGGGAGACAGGCAGTGAAGCGCGTGTTGAAACGTTGCGTTACTTGTCGAAGACTCGAAGGCCTGCCGTACTCAACCTACAATGTTCCCGATTTACCAAGCGTTCGCGTCTCCGAAGATCCACCATTTACTCATACTGGAGTAGACTTTGCTGGGCCTCTTTTCGTTCGTGGTAATACTACTACTGAAAGCGACAACAACAAGTGCTATGTTTGTTTATTTACATGCGCTTCAACGAGAGCTGTACATCTCGAACTTACGCCAAATCTTACTGTTGACTCTTTCCTGTTGGCGTTTCGCCGCTTTACAAGTCGTCGGGGACTGCCTGCAACTTTGATGTCCGATAATGGAAAAACATTCCGAGGATCCTCCAAAGAAATCGTCAAGATTGCACGATCGAAAGAAGTCTTGCGTTATTTAGCCATCAATGGTGTCAGCTGGAGATTTATAGTCGAGAAGGCTCCTTGGTGGGGAGGCTTCTGGGAGAGATTAATCCAAAGCGTCAAGCGATGTATGAAGAAGTCCCTTGGCAGAACCACCTTATCCTACGATGAGTTAAACACCTTGCTCGTTGAGGTCGAATCTGTCATTAACTCAAGACCTCTCACGTACGTGGAAGACGAATGGAGGAAAACGTATTTGTTAAGTCTCCGAGAGAGACATGCGCAAGTTACAAAGAATCGAAAGGGAGCTGATATAGCCATCGGAGATGTGGTCATTCTAAAAAACGATACTTCAAACAGAATGTTTTGGAAATTAGCTAAAGTTGAAGAGCTTGTTCCCGGAAAGGATGGTAATATCCGAGCTGCGATCATCAAGGTCTCGAATGCAGATCGCAATCCTCGTCTGTTGAAACGAAGTGTTAAACATTTGTTTCCGCTTGAAGTCAACGCCAACGATGACCTTCATCGAATCGAAGAGCCCGAAGCCGAACCGACGAGCGTTTCACCCGTCAGTGACACGCCGAACATTTCTGCGAACACAAGGCCACGTCGCAATGCTGCGATTATGGCCGAACTTAAGCGAAGATTTCGTACTTAGGAAAAATTTTGCGTTCAAATTTTAGTACGTTTGTTTACGAATGTAACCCAAACCGGGGGAGTATGTCGTGAAACTTGTTAGCGCACAGGAGGTTTTTGTTTATGTTCTGTTTGTATATAGTTCCGATGACATTTTATGATTGACAGCTGATCACGAGACTTTTAATATAATTACACATGTGCTTTTCTGATTAACTAAGTTGTGAAATACTTGTCGTCGAATAAATACGTTTCAAATCAAATGGACTGCGAGAATTCTTATTCGATATACAGGTTTCACTGTACTCAATTGCAATACAATTCTGTTACACTGTTAGTGAGTTTTCTGTAGACTGACAAAGAAGTACTCAAGTGCTAGACTTTAATTAAACGAGATAGGTCACAATATTTTTGGGAATTCGGTGTATTTTTTGTTAATTATGAGCTCCACACTTCAAACTGGGCTCGTAATGGTGTTTTATTGGCAATGTCAAGAGCGTCTTGACATAACAAACAAGGACAGTTTTCCGGTCTCACAAGTGAAACTTTTGGAGTTAAACTTGAAAAATATCGGGCTGATGTTTTTCAAGTTTGCCCAAATGGAATCCATTTTAATCTTCTCCACTGCTGCCAATCCGCGCTCCTTTTGACTTCTCTGTATTTCTTCTTGAGTTTTAAGCCATTATAATATTGTGATATGTTAGTTAATTCTATGACCAGGATGGTTCGAGCTGAAATTGCCTAAAATTGTCTTAACCTGCAGGCCCCTCTTTGATGGGTCCATAGTTACCTTGACATGAGCGCCCATCTGGTTTCAGCACATATCCATTTTGACAGGTACAGTAGAACGCTCCTAAAGTATTCCTGCACTGAGCTAGTCCGCAAGTCAGGCTGCTGTGACATTCATTTATATCTACATAAAGATACAAACAGTTGAGAGTAATACCACTGGGCGAATACGAGTCCGCGGTGCAAGACGTAAAAATGTTCACGTATTGCGTGCAGTTTTAACTGGCTTTCCTACTCGACGAATTTTGACTCATGCGACTGACGTATAATAGGCCATTTCCAAGTTACTTTGGATCTCAGTTTGAAAACGAGTCTTCGTGCAAAACCTTTCATGTGAAAATGAGTTTGATTTGCATGAAAATGAACCTGTTGATGGAACTCATTTTCATTATGAATGGTTTCGCAATAAGACTCAAATGACACAGTCAAAAGGCAACTCAGAAATGGCCAATTTCACGTGCGGTAACTGGCGTGACTTAAACTGGCTTTAGTACGTAACGTAAAATGGAGAAAATATGCGCGCGGATGTCACGCGCGGATGTCACGCGATGTCACTTACCAACGCACTGATTGTAATAAAAATCCTGTGTAAATCCGGGGGGACACCTACATCGATATCCACCCAGCTGGCATCCGTATTGGCACATGTTTGCAGTTGCACATGGATTGTTGCCTGTAATTACAACAGTGTTATTCATGAAATAAATAACTGACTACAAGAGAGATACAAGAGGAATAACGAAACAAAACAAAATAAAACAAGCTTATTGGCCTGTATTCATGTCGTCCTCTTAAAAGTATAAAACTCGAGGACAGACTACACAGTAAGGACCTAAACCACAGATCTAAACACTGCAGCAATATGTTCTCAAGAAGTTCTACCAACGAAGCATTAATTTTCAAAACGCGTAAATGAGATGGGATAAACTTTAAGACTCCGTAGGAAAAAATATGGCGACTGGCACATTTACCCATAGTTCTCAGCGCACAAAAACTTTAATAACGCTCACGCACAGAAAAGTTCTAAATCCCTCAAACCAACCATACACAATGTTGCAAAAATATGGCTTTCCTTGTACTTTATGAGTTGCGTAGGGTTCGCATGGTATTGCGGCAAAATGTACAGCCACCTTGTTTTGTCCTAAGGAGGATTGCAGCCTCCCTTTAGTAAGAGGGTCGAGAGGGAGCCTGGATTGAGTGTGAACATCATTGAGGGTGAACAAGGCTTTTTGAGTTCTTTCTCGTCTCTTCAATCTCTGAATAGACCCTTTGCACCGGGGGTCAAATGACAAAATTTTGCTAAAATGTCTTTTGGTTTATGGGTCATAACTTAAAGAATGCCACAAATGGAAAAGAGCATATCAAAAATAGCAAAATGGCCAAGTTTGAGGCCACTGGCATTAAAGAGTAAGTTTATACAACAGTTTGAATTTTCCGTAAATTTAGAGGACATCTATGGAAAATACTACTGGAGAGCAAGGTCTTGCTCTCCAACAACTTTTTCCACACAAATTTCTTCTCACAATTTCTTCTTAATCTTTCAAATTCAAACCTTTATAAAATCTCATTTTTTCATGCCAGGGGGCTCAAACTTGGCCATTTTGATATTTTCAACATGCCCTTTTCCATTTCTAGCATAGTTACAGCCTATAATTTTATGAAAAGCAGATCACGTGATAGCCTAGCTGTAAAGGGCAGTCTACGTCTTGTAATGTGTTCGCAGTTACTCACCTACGCATTTCTTGGTTGTTTCATTATACTTATATCCACGGTTACACACACATCTGTAAGACCCTGCCAAGTTCTCGCACATTCCAAATCCACAGATAGTGTTATCCGTCATACATTCATCTTTATCTGTGTAGAGATAAACGGTGGGATGCGTACAGTGTTGTGACGCAAACACAGAAGTCCACAATATCCAGAAAAATGCAAGCGCAAGCAAAAGGATCAAGATATTGTGGTCCTTGTGCGCGCACTTTCGGTGTTTGTATGGACTCTTACACAGGACTCGAAAAAACTTGAATTCCAGCTTGCCTTTCGAACAAGTAGCTCTCAAATTTTGCTTACCCTGGGCAAGTCTTAGTTTGCTCTTTTAATGATTTAGTTGGCAGACGACTTGTATGATTCCTTGTCCATCGGGTGAGTGAAAGTGCAAAGATACTTGCCCAGAACGAGAATCTACTTGTCCCAGACGACCGGAAGGCACGGTTTTCGCGTCACAGTACTGTGCGTGTCCAGATATAATTCTGGTTAACGTGGGCGTGGGAGAAATGGGTTCCAGCTTAGTTTGACAAAAAAGTGTTTTTCATGACCATGAGCTCGGACGAATCCGGGGAGCTTTCCTACCGTACAATTCTTTTTCTTCCTTTGTAGTGGTTTTTGTTTTTCTTAAACCTAGAACTAAATTGTTGATTCCAAGTTGTTGACTGGCAGAAGACACATCAAAGTCAATAACGCCGGTGCCTTTGAAAATGTGTTTGGGTCATACATGTGTGGACACGTGACATACCTACACACGTGATTCCATTTTTCATGTAACCATCGGGGCAGCCACACTGGAAACTTCCAACAGTGTTTATACAGCTATGCTGGCAGTTATGTCGACCTGTTGTACACTCGTCATCATCTAGACAAAGACATGTTAACACCAACAGTTTAAAAGATAAACTTCTTGAAGTTACTGTTTTGTTTCCGCTTGAAATAGCAGGTTATTAAACCTAAGCAATTACTTGCTAGTATTAGCCACAAAAGGTTAATATTTGCAAAAAAAAAAAGTTGTGTAATAAACTTTATATGGTCCAAAAGATTCGTCGAAAAGAAAGTTACAGACTTTACAAAAATCATGTTGCTAGTTTAGACTGAAGAAAAGGAAACTTGGTAAATTCACGGGAAGCGAACTTGATCTAACACCAGGCCGGTTAAATGTGGCTTCTTCTCGATTACGAGACACGCAGCGGGAAAGTGTATTTTAAGTCCACGGCCATAACCTATTAAAGTTTATCAATGTAAATAAAAAAAAAACCTATTAAAGGAGCTATTTTGTGGATGCTGAATAATTCATTTAAGCTATTTAAAAACCCTCTTGACGACACGTGTAGAGCACATCAATGTAAGTATATTTCCACACGGATACGCTTACCTATAGAGTGTGCGCGAGTGACGTCATCAAAACTAAAGAGCCAGCACATGTTTTATCCTCATCAGGCTTAAGAGGTTCAAATTTAGCTCTGTTTACAACTTTCCAGCTCAATAGCATCCTTCGTTTGGAAACCATAACATTTTGAATTTCGAAGTTATGGCGGTGCGTGACATAATGCGAAGCTCGCTTTTGTCGAAAAATATACACTTATCTCGTGATTTTCGTCCATTGGGAGTTTAAGTATCAGGAAAAGTGTTTTTGTAAATATTTTTTGGTTCGGTTTAGATAATCAGTTGACTAGAGAGCCAAAGTAAGTTCCAGATGTTTACACTATTTACTGGCCGCCATGTTGGAGGACTAAAGAGGTCCTCCAACATGGCGGCTCCATACTACGCTCTGTAATTTTGTGCGGAACATTTCGACGAATATCTCAGCTTTAGGACAACGCACACAGCTTAAACTTGGAGAACTGTCTTCTTTATTTATCGTCTACAATATCACAATTTCTTGACTTTGTCCGTTGCATAGTTTTTATTTTATACAGCCGCACACACTCTATACGATTACGTCAGTAAAACGCACATAAAAACTGTGGTCTATCCACTCGGAAAACGATAAACGGAAGAGTGAGCACTGAAATATCTATTAAACTAGGAAGCACGTGTACTAGACTGACAATGAGCATGCGTGAATCACTTGACGCGACGTCGGCGATCACAAATGTATCTGTTTGTACAAAACGCCATCTAAATACTCTTCACACTTTTGAAACGTAAAGAAGGGCCTCTATTTTGAAAGCAAACGCACGTTGCTAGGCGACCCACCATCTACAACAGAATAGGTAGTGAGTAGCGTAGCCAATCAGAGAACGGCATTCGTGATAGAACGCTAGTAGATTTATACTAAACGACAAAAGATCTACGGAGCTATCTGTTTATGAATTAGGTCCACTTTGGAGAGCGTTTACGAAAACTAAAGTTTCAGAATATGTTGTGTCGTTCACATGCGGACATAGACATAGATAGAAGGAAGTAATCATATAGGTAAAGATAGCACCTGAAATGAAGAGCTATTAACATTACTAACCAGTACATGTCTTCTTGTCTGCTCTCAGAACGTACCCAACAGGGCAGCTACACCTGTAAGAACCATCTGTGTTTGCGCAAGTAAACTGACAAATACTGGAATCTATTGCGCATTCATCGAGATCTGTAAATTCAAATATATCGAAATGTAGTAAAGGGTGCTACACTCTGTAGCTTTAGTGAGGTACTCGGCTGTAAACAAATTTACTCTCCAAATCAAATAAATCCGCTCAAAAGGTTGTTGAAATCAGTCAGACAGAATCACAGATGGCCAACCGGATCAGAAGGAACACAACTTTTATGTTTTAGGTTCCTTTGTAAGAAAGTTCCGTTCCAAGATAGAAGAATTCCCCTTTACATCGCTGAATGAATGGATTTTGAAACCACAAGGGAGTGAAATTAACGAACCCAGAATCTTATAATTCACTGTAAACTTAAGCTAGGAGTAAGGTAATTTTTCTTTTATTCCAAAGGCTTACATTAAGCACTTACGTGCTCAGAGTAATCCAGATTATAAAGACGGGTTTGAAGAAACAAACCAATTTCTTACCTAAGCAACGCTTTGCGTCCATAGTGAGCTTATAGCCCGCGTTACACATGCAGCGGTATCCCCCACGAATATTGATACACTTGCCATTTCGACACAAGCCAGGAATCATCTCACAGATCTCTGTTGAATGACAACATATAAAATATCACGTTAAGCACCCTTCACTGCGCTAAATTTATACACGTATCTACTGTGATTCAGAAAATGTGAACGAATAAGTAACCTTGTTCTCGAAATTTCTTTTGCTGGCAGACCAGCCCAAAAATCTTTCCGATTCTACTAAGGAATGAGACAGGCTCTTACAATGTTTTAACAGTGAACTTTCTGGTTGAAATAAGAACAGAATGACCCAAATTCTCCACAAAAGTAAACAGCGAACAGCAAGCATGGTTGTTCAGTAAGCAGCCACGATTTTAAACAAAATCCAACACTACATGTTGGGCCAGGAGGACCCTTCCCCCTAAAACCAGCAAATTCTCGAAATTCAAGGTAGAACAATACTTACTAGTCATGTTTTTCTTAACCTGCGCGATTTTCTGACACAGGTTTCCATACTCCACTGCAGAAAAAAAAATCATTTCCAGTTTGCATATCTTAAGACAAAAACGACCAAAGTGAAATACAGTGACAAAAATGAAAGCGGAGTTGGGGCGATAGTTACCAGTTCCCCGCCTCGGGCACAGTTGGCAGTCTGTGCCCCATGCCTTCCCCGCTGTACAACAGCATTCCTTTTTTCGAACTTGCATCATCTCCTTTGTGACAGCTTCACACATGTTGTTCGTGACGACAGCGAAGCAAAGTCCCTTCCTCGTATCTGTGAAATGAAGCCTTGATTAAAGTTTACCTGTGGCATAGCAAAGGAGGATTAGGGGGGGGAGGGGGCACGGGAGAGCTAGGGAGGGTGGAGTAATTGGTCAACAAATCATGTAGCAGATAGAACACAAATAACAAACCAACCAATCAGAAAAGTACAACTTAACGAAACAGTCACCTAGACTAAAAAGCGGGAAAAGTTTACGTCACACAGCTCACGTGTGCCTTAGATTTTTATCTAACTGGCGGAAATGAGAAAAACGAAACAGCCATAGCCGCCATTTTAACATTGTTTTTCAAGAACATCACAGAACGTCTCTATTTACCTTCACATTCCTTTCCATCCGCACTTCGCACATATCCCGAGTCACAGTCACAGATGTAAGTTCCCACGAGGTTTCGACATAATCCATTTTTACAGAGACCTGGTCTCTGTCTACATTCGTCGATATCTAACAAAGAAGAAATAACTATTAACTTCATAAAAGACAAAGCAAACCTAAAAAAATGCAGAACTTAAGTCTGGTTTACACCAGCGCATAAGAATAAGCACAAGACGACAAACGCAGAAGCAGTAAGATGCTGATAATTAGCCTCTCTAGTTATGATAATTTCCAAATAAAAGGCGCCACTTAGCAGCACTCTACTGCGTCTGCGTATGTTGCTTACACTTATGCTTGTGCGCTAGTGAAACCCAACGTTTATGGATGAAGTAGTCGCATTTGCTAGCACCTCATCCAGAAGTGCATAAAGAAACATTAATATCAGGTTATTGACCTGCCAGTCGATAAGTGAGTAATCATGTACGGTCGTCCCTCTGTTAAATTCCCAAGTTTGTCGACGACATACGCATTACTAAAGATGAGGCTAAAAAGGCTTTTAAGTGTCAAATTATAGCGGGTTTACTAAACGTTTCGGACCTAATCAGCCCTTCTTCAGCTTATACTGAAAAAGGGCTAAGCCCAAAACGTCTAGTAAAAACGTCTCGCTATAATTTGGCGCTTTGAAAAAGCCTTTTCATTTAGTTTATCGTCATAGTGTACCGATGCTATTTAGCATTTGAATCCGAGTTATGCTAAAACGATTAAAACATACCCCATTTAATGATCTTTCCAGGGCCTTTTGGCCTTAGTGCTCTACTCTTCAACGCTAAGTAAGCTTAGATCTTCGCATAATTCATCAAGTTTAAATAAAGGAAATGACCGTGACAGTGTTTGGGTATCTGAACTTGATTAGCATAGATTTTGGCGATATTATTTCTACGTTTTCTCCTTAGTTTTAGTTTCGATTTACAAGACATATCAAACACTCAAGACAGTGTTTGGTCACATTTCCAAACACCTCGAAGTTCATCAAAAATACTCCGCCGCGCGTCGTATTTTCAACTCTCTTCTCGGTGTTTGAAAATGTGGTCAAACACGATCTTTCATTTTTGATATATTACTTAACGCGATAGACTGGCAAGCCTTAAGAAAACGTATGCTTTGATTTTTTGGCTATTCAAGCTTTTAAGTTCAATTATTGGAATGTTTGCTCAAACTTGACACTTGCAAATGAATCAGATCTTGTTCCGAGCAAGAGCGAAACTAAGCTATGATGCCATGAGGTGGTGAAACAGCTGCGAAGTCACTCATACTGATGATATTGATCAAGATGCCATTAACAAGCTGCGATCTTAATTTATACATTAACTAAACGTACCTTGACAATTTTGCCCATCTCCTCTGAATCCGGGGGGACACCGACACCTGTATCCACCGATAAAGTTCTTACAAACGAACGGACACAACCTGCTGTTTTCTCGACACTCGTTGATATCTATAAGGAATTGAAAGAACATAGCAAACATTGGAATATTAAAACATAATCGATTATACCACAACATAAGAAAGGAAGGAAGAAACGAGATCAATTCATGGCCTTTTAAGTCTCAACGACATCTCCTCCACAATTACTATCAAGACATTTTAACAGACGTGACCAAATCCTCGATTCTCCCGACCTTCTTGGTAGACTTCTTATTAAACTCCTTGGTAAAGAGACCTTAGAAGTCGATCAGTGTTGGGATGTTGTGTCACGCTCACCTCTGCAGTGCTTTTTGTCCGCGGCCATGTCAAATCCTCGAGGACAAATACAACGATAACTTCCTGGCTGATTCACACAGCGGTACGCGCAAAGATCGTTGCTTTCAGCGCATTCATTAACATCTTTGGAAATAAAGGACGAAATTAGTAGGCTTTGTAACAAGAAGAGCTCTAAACACTAAGGCTATGTATTCGAGCACGGTGCCTGAGTAAGATTATGCTACACACTAATGTCAGTGCAAGACGGCCATAAGATTAAGGAAAAGGTTCATAAAATAGATCTCGTGGAATCAAACGAAGAGAAATGCTATCGTTTTGTACACCAATATTTTATGAAGACAAATCATTCTCTTCAGCTCGTATTAGATTGATTCGTAACTTCATCCAAACTAATAATAATAGTAATAGTTACAACTAATTACTAGGTACGCTCTCACCACAAAAGGCTGAAGAAAACCTTAGCTGAGGTAACAGCAAACTGATAACTAATATAAATTATTGCATTGTTTAAAAATAGAACCATCAAGAGACCTGGGATCGAGTTCTTACCGACACATCGCGGTGAATAGCGGCCTGGGGCATAGCCCTTGGGACACGTGCATTGATAGGAGCCTTCTGTGTTGGAACAGACACCATTACCGCACACACCCGAGATCAGACATTCATCCTCATCTAAATAACAAACATAAAACGTCATCATCATCATCATCATTATCAATATCATCATCATCATCATCACTGTCAATGCGTTCGTCATGCTTTTCAACCAAGCAAATCGTCGCCATCTCCTAATTATAACCATCTGCACTGAGGTAAATTAACCTCCATATTACAATTATTCGTGGAAATCTAATCCCGTTAGATGAATAATTTTCAACAGTAAGAATATACTTGTTTGTTTCCTGGTTGTTTTTAAACATGTTAATATTAACATTAATATCGCTGACAGTTTGCATGCGGTTCTTGTACTCACCAACACATTTCTTTCCAGTTTCATCCAACTGATATCCCATCTTACATTTACACCGGTAGCTTCCATCATTGTTAACACATTCTCCATTTTCACAAAGCGACGTGATGTGTAGACATTCGTTCACATCTGCAACGCGAGAAGACGTAACAGTAAACTTTACCGTTTACTTGTTTTTGAACTCACAAAATGGTAAAAACACGACTATAATGGGTTACAGTTCTTGTCGCTACACTCTACCATTTTCACTCTTTTTTCCAAGTAACCCAGAGGACGGTACCAGTCGCAAAACACGAACGCACTCAGGCAGCATGACGTCATAAGACGTTATGTTGCCAAGCAACATCTCTGCCAAGACCGCGGGCTCACTCGATCAGCGGACCATATTCATATTGTCGGTATTGGACTGGACCTAGCTTGGAACTGAGGCTAATGCGGGGAGTCTTTTCAAATGCAAAACACATTTATCTCTTTTTAATGATATTCCCCTGCATAGGTCTATTAGAAGATTCTAGATTCTGGTTCAAAAAAAGTTAAATCTCTAATTATACTCGTGCTGCTTACCAGTAACACCGTGTTTGTTCATTACAAAACCAACACCGTTTGGACAAATGAGGGCGAAATCAGCTGAAAACAAAGAAAGTTATGCAAATCCGCGTTTGTATGTTGTACATTCTACAAGTTACTAAGGCATGTTTACTCTTTGTAATGTACCCTTAATGTAAGCAATTATTCACCTGTTTGCGCTTTTAATTCTCCTAATTGATCCTCTAAATTTACTTCAAAGTTAGTTCAGAGAATGTGTAGCTAGATCAAGACAGATCTCTTAGCAATCTATGGACATCGTAAGACAAAATTAAACGCTAAGCATGTAAGTAAGATTTCGTGAAGAGCATCCTTTACTGTTCGAGACCAATGTTAAATGCGATAATCGCGAGTCTGTCGACAAAAAAAAACTTAAGAGTGACCTTTAAATAATATGTTTTGATATTTTTTCCACAAGCCTTCAAAGTTGTTGAAATTGGCACATCTTTCCACTAAGGAGCTACATTCAATCAAGAACAAGCCGATTAACCGAAGGCTCAGAATAGATAAAGAAGTCCCAAACGCCTATTGTGGCCATTTTTGCTCAGTCAAAATGGCAAATGAATTTGACCGCAAAACAGAAAGGTCTTTTTCATTACGAAGCGAAGTTACATTCTGACATTATTAAGATAGCAATCTACTTACACGTGTTTTTCTGCGGGCACAGTTCACAGGGGTCACCCCAGCCTGCCCCCATGGTACAACAGCACACAGACTTTCTCATTTCGCGTCCTTTGGGATTAGTGCAACCGTCTTCGTCAAACTTGTCAAAACAAAAACCCACTCGTACATCTGTTGAGTGAAAATTAATTAACACAGGACAATGACGTAGGAAAAGAAAGTAGCAAACGAACGAATGAATGGGTAAACGAAGGAAACAATGGATGAACGAACGTACAAAAGAACGAACGAGCGAAGAAATGAACGAACCGGCGAACGAACGATCGAACGAGCGAGGGATCGAACGAACGAACGAACGAACGAGCGAACGAACGAACCATCGAACGAGCGAATGAACGAACAAACGAGCGAGCGAACGAACCGGCGAACAAACCATCGAACGAGCGGACGATCAATTTAACTAATGAATCGAGGATCGATTTAAGCTCCTCTACATTCATCGGCGTAATCAACTCTTAAATCAATGTACTTTGTTTTGAGTCCACGATTTGGCTTTCTCAAGCAATAAAAGTCTTGTCCTCGATTTTCTGTTCTTTTTCAAACTTAAAAATCGTAAAATGAACTTTGTAGTCACGACGAAAAAAATCTTTCCTTGTGTAATACGACTCTCTTCTTCACTCTTTCCGCTTTAATTCGGATTTAGCTTGCTATGTATACTTAACTGTTAATAACAAAAAGAAATAAGTCCTTTACCAATGCAGTGGCTGCCTCCATTGCCGACTTCGTAACCCTCTTTACAGATACAGCGGTAACTTCCAGGAGTATTCACACACTGACCTCCAACTTGACAATAGTTCGGATTATCATCACATTCGTTCACGTCTAAAAAATTAAAAATAAAGAAAACGGCGCGATAGTTCTACAAGACGTACCGCAAACTTGAATGAGCCATTTCTGAGTTATTTTGAGCCTCTGTTTGAAAACGAGTATTCGTGCAAAAACCTTTCATATGAAAATTTGAGTTGGGTCAAAATGAATCTGTAAGCGGAACACATTTTCATATGAATCATTTCGCACGAAGACTCGTTTTGAACGGGTAAAGTAAGATATAGATACAACAATGAAGATTGGGCAAAAAAGCGTACACAGGGAACTAAGAAAATAACATACTTAATCATAAAAGTCACAATTTCCTCGATTGTGATTGGTTTAAAAAACTCCTATTTTCCACTAATTCACTTGCCAAGCTGTTATCGGACAGTTTGTTATTGGACAGTTCAATAAGCCAATCACATCTAAAGTTGTAGTTTAAATCAACCAGTGACACGAAACAATTTACGCCTTTTTTGTCAGTATTTTAATGCAAATTTTCCCTTTCATTCATAACTTGGCTATTCTTCTTTTCTCGGAAATTGCAATTTGTATGATTAATTGGCAATAGGACTTCGTGTCGTCCAATTCGGTCTGTTATCATACTCGTGATAAACAAATCGGACTCCCGCTGCGTGGTCATCACTCGTATGATTAGAGACCGAATTGGACTCCGCTCAGTCCTATTACCATTACTTAGCCACTAATAAGTTAATACGAAGAAGGTGCCCTTTAAGTTTCCCCATTCCCCGCAAAATATCACGGTCCCCCCGAAAATAACCGCTCCCCGAAAACAAAGTTTCTTTTTTACTTCCGATTGAACTCCAAAAGTAACGGTCCCCTCGATAGTAGGGAGTTTAAGAAAACCACGACGGCAACGGCAACGCGAACGTCGCTAAACAAAAGATTTAATGAGCAGAACAATGGCTGTGCACGTGCGTTATAATTCTTGCTACATTTCTTTTCCGTCCTCTGCAAAACAGCAACAAGAAATGACCAAATTCTGCGTTGTCCGTAGAACGTGAACAACGACTGCTAATTTTGTTATCTTTATTTCAAATGTTTCGCCTTGTCCCAGATTAAGTTTCGTAATAGTTTAAATACTGAGAAACAAAAGAAAATGACTTAAGAGTATCGCGAGATTCGTAGGTAAAATAAAAAAATCATTTTTTAATCGACGTTGTCATCGGCGTCGCGTCCTGGTTTCTTAAACTCCCTAGTAACGGCCCACCCGATGTCTTCAGTGTCTGTACTAAACTTATGACAATGCAGGAGGAGGCGGCTGTTTAGACTAGGGTAGGTTTTTGGTTTTCATGGGGCAGAAAATGTGCGCTCGGAAGTCTCCGATGCCACAGGTTATGTCAAATACAATCTTAACAGTTTGCGGACCTCTCGTAGCAGCCATTTGGTGACAGGAGTTTTGTTGAGAGCTTCGTAAATGGTTCTTACGTTTGTAACATGACGTACTTCGAGCAGATCACGAAACGGAATATTTTGTCAAAACAATTTTATGCTGCGCTAGCGATATTTTCGGCGCCGAAACGTGAGGGCGCTGAGCCCCTCCCCAAGAAAAAAAGTTTTTTTTGGGGGGGGGGAGAGGGAGACTGCAGCTCCCCCCCTGCCCACCCTGCTTCGCCGCCTATACAGTAACAGGCTAACTGTAATGCAATGCACATAACAGCTTCTCATTCTAGTGTCCAGTTTCTCACCTACACAAGCATCACCCGCCACGTTCAGTTTGTATCCCGTGGTGCACTCGCAGCGTGAGCCGCCGATAGTGTTGGTACAGATACCATTCTCACAAAATCCAGCTACTTCTGTGCATTCGTTGATATCTATGGGGAAAATGAATTACTTGCGTCATGTTTTGACTGCTATCAAAATGATAGGAAAAATTAAATTATTACACTATTACACCAAGAAATCATAACTCGTGAGAGCCAATGTCGCTCCTCTTAAAGAGATCCTGGTCGATCTGTTTTGGATAAAAGACCTCCACTATTTGTAAGACTGTTGTATTATCACCTTTGTGGTGTCTTATGCCGATTTGCTACGCCAAACGAATGTTCAATGAAAGTCAAACAAAACCCATCTTGGTCGGAATGCCGAGAAAACGTTTTTTCATTGGTAAAAAAAAAACAAACGAGATCATGTCAGTTCACAAAAAAGGTTTTTGACTGCCTGTCAGGTCATCAGGTAGATCTCGCTTCGACACCACAAAGCAACATCGTTTTGAACTTATAAAAGCTGCTTTAACACTTTACATTGATTTTAGTATGCGAGCCGGGACCAAACTTGCGCAGTGTCAGTGAACCTTTTCCAGCACGTGCATTGACACGTGAAACACAGTCCAATCACACGTGATTCACACGCTTCTTACCTCTGCATCGAGTCTTGTCCGGAGTAGGGGTGTATCCTGGGATACAGTCACAACTGAATCCTCCAATGCTATTGATGCAACGTCCATTGCGACATACACCCACCAAGGTAGAACATTCATCAATATCTGTAAGTAAGTCCAGAAAGAAGCAAGTCAAGAGGTAGAACAGTTAAAAGGGTACTTTATTATCTGGCTAGCCCCGTGAGCGGGCAAGACGAACGAAATCCTGAGCTGTGATTGGCTGATTCTATGTTAAATCCCAGCGTGGCAGGTTAAAAAATAAATACACTTATTTCTTGACGCAGACTATGTATATTTTTACGATAAAAGGTTACCCTCGTTTGAACAAGTAGATTTACTTCCTGCCCGTTTTAATAATGAATGAATACACAGGCTTTACAGTCATTTTATTGCAATACAATAATACAACAATGGCGTAGTTTAAGAGGATATATGACAATACAAACGTACTATAGATCAAAGTATTTTACAATCTGAGACTTCTAAAATAAAATATACAAGAGGAAAGTCATGCCGATATTAACTACATGTAACTGTCAGCCAGCCATCAATAATTCTGATTCTTCCATTAAAAAATCTTCAAAAGAGAAATGATCAAAACAATCCAGACAAACTAACGATCAGAACCGTATTGGATACAAGTTCATGATTAAATTCAACGCCCTAAAAAGGTCTAAGTGAGCACATTTTCAATAGAAGTCCTCGACATTCTCTTGAAAGAAATCTTGTCAATGAGCATTGTTGTTCTGTCATTCCATATGCCTCTCTCCTCATCGTAGCATTCTACAGGGACCTTGCCGTCCGGAAAATCGCAAGGGTCTTGGAAGTGCTTTTCAACACTCAAGTACGACATCACTAGGATGTTTATGATCTTTTAGCTTGATATCAAGCCGATTCATGCTTGTTCAAGAGTCAAAGAGTTAAACTGGCTCCTGAAGAAAACACATGAATCGCTCTATGAATCTGTCAGCTTCTGAAACCATTAATTAGCACTGTTTCATTTGAGTGATCCATGTACGCACGCTCGCTTGTCTATTGCCGGTTTCACTGTCACACCATCATCAAAACCATTCAGCAAATAAAGTCAGGAATCAAAGAAATAAAAGAAGATGAATATACAAACAGTCTCACAAAGATTCAAGTCTGTGCGATGCTTCGTGCTGGAGATATTGGAGGAAATATTGTACTCAAATTCATAAGGCTTTGGAGACGCCATGTTTGTGTCCCTCTGAGGGGCACAAATATGGCGGCCGGACGCTAACAAAAACATATGTCATTGAGTTTTGCTATAAAAAGCCTGTAGTCATCTTCTGAGAGCTCATAACCATCTTTTTGAGTACTTTTGTTCATACAAGGACTGTTCAGATTTCGAAATCTCAGCGCATTTAGTCACTTTTTTAACCTACGTGACAGCATTTTACATCGTGTCGCGCACAAGCCTAGAAATTCAACTTGCTTTATCACAAGACGAAACACCCTATCAAACTGAAACTTGTAAAAAGATAAGTCTTCAGCAGTTCTAATAACTAACTAAACTAAAATCTCAAAAGGACTGATAATTCCTTACTTTTTAATTCTAATGACGTGACGTGAAAACCAAGAATAGGTGCTGTGTCATCCGGCTTAGCTAAGCAATATATCAACTAGCTCTGAGGGTCACCCGTGATATTAACTATTTATTAACAATTCAAAGTAAAGTAAAGTCAGCGTTCAAAGCTAATGGCCTATCAAGACGACAGCTATTTCTGGTTTTCGTAATCTAGAACTAAATAATAAAAATAAAAAGTTTGCGCGACTTTTTCAGTTTGAGATCAAAATCGCTATTGAGCGCCGGTTTCTCGTGATAACATCACTTTAATAGCTTGAATGTGATAGTATGGTAATGACCCATTTTCATAAGAGTTTACCCCCGTTTGGACAAGTAGATGTACTTTCTACTCATCCCCATAAAGCTTAATGACTACAAAGGCTTTGATAAGCTGAAATTCTAGTAAAAGCTTTCGAAGTCATCAGTTTAATTGTAATAAAACGATACAACAAAGGTAAGGTTAAGTTAGATTTATGAGAATACAAACATTGTATACATCAACAAAGTATTTTATGGGGAAACTTATGCCACAACTCTCTACCGTTGAACAAGCCTTCTCAAACTAATTTACAATTCATCAAGTTAAAACAACAGAAATCCTGACCATGACGGTACTTGGATATCTGATCTTAATTATTATCAATTTTTACAATTTATTTTCCCGGTTTCTCTTCAGAGCTGAAAGGGTTAAAGAGTCTAACTGAACAAATGTTCAGCCTGGCTCTATATATGGCTCTCGGATTTTCCCTGTCAATAAACATGGCAAAGGGCATTGTTGTTCTGTCATTCCATTTGTCTGCCTCCTCATCGTAGCATTCTACAGGAACCCTGCCATCAGAGAAATTAAAAGTATCCTTCAAGGGCGTTTGAACGTTACCTCCAAGGACATAGATGGTTCCATCAATCAGCACCATTTTTCCACAGACTCGAGGCAATGTCAAGCTGGCCATGAACTGCCATTCATTTGTCGCTATGGTGTACACTTCACAGCTCCTCCGCCAGCCAGGGCGAATCCCGAGTCCTCCAGCAATAAAAATCTTTTCTTCATTTTTATTGACACCAAAAGCATCCATCCTCGCCTCTTTCAAAGGCGCTATTTCCTTCCATTCGTTCCGCTCGCTGTCAAACGTCGAACAGTGAGAGAGAGAACCCCTTCCATAAAGGGGACTATTACTTAAGGGATGAGTGTCTTTGAGCATAATTCCCCCGAGAACATATATCAACTTGTCAACAACTACGGCACAAAAAGCTAATTTGTCAACCCAGCCAAAGAAACGAGTCATTGAATTCAAATCAACGTTGTATCTCCAAAGCGCAGGCGCGGACCTGTACCTCTCTATTACAAGAAAACAGATCTGGTCTTTGATAACCAACACATCACAAATTTGAACAGATGACGGTCTAATCTCATAAATAGTAGTTTTGAATCCAGTTTTGTCCACGGTGCTGGTGACCAGCGGTTTAACTCAGGGTCATAGCATTGCGATCTGGTAATATGTTCCGCTACAACAAATATTTTGCCTCGATGCGAAAATACGCGTGTTGGTTCGCATGAGGTCGGGGGCAAGCGGTACCACTGCTCCGTTGAAGGAAGATAAAAGTTGGTGTGGAAATTTGAACGTTCGCGTCCACAAACCATGACTACGATAACATCTCTCTCCAGAGCCCTTCTTGGAGGGTGTGGCCTTGGAATGTCGCAATCTGTTGATCGATCAAGCCATTGTAACGCGACAAAAACACTTTCGAGGCACTTGTCATCTTCTTTCACAAGATCATTTGTCACGACATTGCTGGCTATAAAATCACGCGATATACAGGTCAGTCGCACGTGACGAAAACAAGTCACGAAATTTTACGCGTCGTTGGCGCTTGTCACGATCAATCCATCGTAGTACGAGTTCAAAAACGTTTTCTTCAGCGTCAATGGCTATCTCATCGCTGGAAATCCAGTTTTCAACCTCTTGGCTTGAGAGGTTAAGAAAATCGTCGGATTCAGCGACGGAAGAAAAGTTTGAGTGGATGAATTTCCGACAGGAAGCGATCAGCTCTTGACACAAATATTTTTCTGCCAGGTGGTAAATTGAAATACAATTCGCAGCGGTGATGTGTTCCTCAAGATATTTTCCAGCCAAAGCTTTCAGGTTTGGGAGGAGAAGATAATCTGCTAATTCGAACAGGTTCTCAGCATTTTCTTGAGTGGATATCTGAACGCTGCCGGTGTAAATAAACTCCAAAATATCTGCCATCTGAGACTCGAAGATCATCTCCAGCCGAATAACTCCTTCATTGTTCTCTTTCATGTCGCTGTTGAGGAGCCTTTCAAAGAAGCTGCTCGCCTGTGAAAGGACGCTTCTATGAGCCCGAAACTCCTTGCCATCTTTCACCACCAAAGTTATATCACTAGGATGTTTATGATCTTTTAGCTTGATATCAAGCCGATTCATGCTTGTTCAAGAGTCAAAGAGTTAAACTGGCTCCTGAAGAAAACACATTCGTCGCTCTATGAATCTGTCAGCCACTGAAGTCATTCATTAGCACTGTGATCCATGTACGCACGCTCGCTTGCGACCAGGATAGAGGACCTTCGTGAAAACCAGCTAAGGCTGATGTGGCTTCCTCTCCAAATATTGTAATTTATTTATTCATAAATGCTGCGTCATTCTTAGATGAGCAATATCAACTAGCTCTGAGGGGCAAATTAACTATTTATAAATATTCATATAAATTATTCAACATAGTTTTGCAAAACGTTTAACAAAACAACTTATTTCTACAGCCAATATATATAGAGGTTATTACATGACCGCGCGTGGATATGAATTTTATCTTCGAGTGTTCAACTCGATATCTCACGAGAAAGCGCAGCGAACGAGTGAGATATCGTCTCATACTAATGACGACAATTTTCCGAAGATTTTGGACCACTTTCCGAAGATTTCCGAAGATTTTCAAACTTGTTGCTAAGGCCAGACGAACGTTTCCGAACATTTTCCGAAGATCGCCGAAGATTTACGAAGTTAACAGAAGATTTCCGAGGAGGGACCGATGATGTTTCGATTATACAGCAACACATCTGAGTACTTTTAAGAGATTATGTAGCTATGGCAATGGTAATAAACAACATGATATTTTCACGTGTGAAATAACATGTTATTTTCACGTGTGAAAAGTTCAAGTTTATGGTCTCCATAAACTGATGTTAATGAGACCTGAGCAGGCACACACATTCCGCATTGTAACACTTTATTTCAGAGACAGGCAACATTACGAACCTCTTGTCACGCTCATATGTAAATCCCAGTAACATGAGTACATGCCTCTAATTCTCTATCTCAAAGTCCATCAGGGATCTCCAGTTGGAAACAATTACCTCCTTTAGATATCACAACAAACCTTTCATTTCGTAAGTAAGGCCACTGTTATCTATATCTGTAAAAGACAGTGTATCAATGGTTCCAGTCATTTCTTTCACGTGTCCTCCGCATGCCCCTGACCTCTAATCAAGCTCACCCTCCTCGTTGTATTCAGTCTCTGTGCTAGTGCCGATCCTTCGCCACTAAGTTTCCCTTTTTGCGGCTACCCCCGGTACCACCTGATCTGTACTCCCCCCAGGAGGGGCTCCCCCTCCTGGTTCCCTCAGTCTCCCGGGACTGTGGGATATGGGCCTCACCCCTGGAGGCAGGTCTGGAACTTCTATTCCAGGGTGGCTACCCCCGGTACCACCTGATCTGTACTCCCCCCAGGAGGGCCCCCTTCCTGGGCCCTACTCCCTGTCGTCCTTCCCTGCCACCCAAATTTTACCCACAGCCAGTGTGTGATTTCCAAATGTAGTATTGTCAGTGGCATTTCAGACTAGGCCTCGAAAGAGGATCATTAATGTCATGTTTACGCGCAAAAGCTCACCTTGTATTTCACTGCTGTTTATATAATAAATTTCAATAACACTATTTGCGGGAGAAGCTAGTCCATTTTGTTTCAGTCAGAAGACACTTTGATTGATTTAAGTCCATAACCAGCTACAATTTTAAGCAAGAATGGCTTTCTCTTTCAACAGCCACGCGCGCACAATCGATTTCAGATTTATGAACCTCCAATAGATCGGTCGTTAAACCAAAATTTAAGCAATCACTCTAGCCAATCACAAAGGACACAAACAATACAGGGAACCAATCAAAACTCGAAGTATTTATATGCAGCTGGCGCAAAGCGCCGGAAAACAAGTGCAAACGAGTCATGACTGATTTCTGTTTTACTTCTGATTGGATGAAAAAGTGGCGGGAGTTTTTTTAGCCAATCGTGCAGCTTGGTTGATGCAAAATCAATTACTTTTCGACTTTCAAATGAAAACCGCTCTGAAACACGCGTGTCTACTAAAAACAACGAGTGTGCGAGTGTGCGAGTGTGCGAGTGTCTACTAAAAACAACGAGGGGAACATAACGCGAAATATCGTCGGTTATCATTAACTTCTGGCACGAGAATATTTAACACTTCAGCAGTTAAGTAATCATGTCCACTGACTCACCTTGACAATATCCGCGCCGATCACGCCTGAAGCCATCATGGCAGTTACACAGAAACGACCCCACGGTATTCACGCATGTCCCGTTACCACAAATACCTCTGATCTGTGAACATTCGTCCTCATCTAGAAAACCGTTTTAACTTAGTTAGCTGTCATAAAGTTAACTGAAGAGAAAGAGATTAATACTATGCCCAAATCAGGCTGCTCAACAATTTCACGAGGGAACTTGCTCTCTGTACGCTGATTCAGTCCACTTACCGACACAAGTCTTGTTGTCGCTTGATTTGACGAACCCTCTGTCACAACGGCAATTGAACCCTCCAATGAAATTTTCGCATCGTCCGTGATTGCAGTAATCTGGTTCGCGACACTCGTCCAAATCTTCAAACAAACCAAAAGACAACTGATGTTACAAGCAGAACTTTATTTACGGGTTAGAGACTGTTGTGAGTGTTTTGTTTTCAAATACACGCACGCGCTTACTGTACAATGAACGAGAAATTTCAATACTGCACGAAGCGAAGCTGAGTGTAGCATTGAAAATTTCGAGTTCATTGTACAGTAAGCAAGTGCGTGTATTTGAAAACAAAACACGAACTAACAGTCTCTAACCCTTTTAATATTCAATTTTAGTTCACTGCTGGCGATAGACTTACAATGGCTTCCCGCCCGAACACTGCACAGTTTTTATGCATTATTGTAATAACGCACTCTGTCACTTTGATGTCGCCAGGTAACGAGACCTCACGTGATCAATTTTAACCAATGACGCGTGCGGATTTTAGACAGTGAACGAAGATTGAATATTAAGCTAAATTAAATCATGCAAAAATCGCTCACAACTTTCATCATATAACATTTTCTGACACTACGATTATCGTAGCGTTTTCGAACACGTTTCAAAGCCCAATAACATTTCTCCTGTTGCACACGTCAATCACTGGTTGTTTCTCATTTTCACGGAGAAACCGGTTCGTCAACGGTTTGTTCAAATGGTAAGCAAAAATGTCTGGTGGTAAGTTCCGTCCGGATTGGCCAGTTACCATTCAGTTAACAACTCCTAATTTACCGAGAGAGCCTAGGATGAGCTCGACCTGATCGTAATTCCAAGATGGCACTGAAACTGGTGAAGAATTGCAAATGTGAAGCACATTTTCCATTTATTTATTTACTTATTCATTTATTTCATGATTTGTTACAGAACCAATAAAGGGGGCAATTTTCTACAGAAGCTGTGGTGCTGCGTCGGTGGGAGTATTACAAGATAATTTGGTTTTATCAACTGGGTTGATAATGTGAATTGGCCACCGTAAAGAGATTCGATAGGCTGACGTTTCGAGCGTTAGCCCTTCGTCGGAGCAAATCGCTCCGACGAAGGGCTAACGCTCGAAACGTCAGCTTCCGAATATCTTTACGGTGGCCAATTCACATTATCAAACCCAGTTGATAAAAACCAAATTATCTTCGCTGAACAGCCTCCAATTTATTGGATCTTTCGGTTGGAAATTTGGACTACCTTTTAAGACGTTTATTTCGGAAAATTCTCCGGTTGGTCGAGGCAAAATTGTCTTACCATTTACATTACACCGAAATTTCCGGTGAACAACCATAAGCTCTAGATCCAATCAGAGTATCTGTGATTGGCTACTACTTGCGCGCGAATATTTGTAACCAAGCAACAACCAATGAGACGCAAGCACCTCTGTAGAGCTAAGACTTGTTTTTATTGAGCTAAATATGACTGATAAGGCGAGAGGGAACTGGGATGAGCTAAGGACCAGCGCGAATAATAAACAATTTTTGGACCAGGTTGAGCAAAATATCATGATTTATACGTGGCGAACAGATCAGTTATTTGCGAGCAGTTCAATTGATTTATGAGACGCTGGCAAATCACGATATTTTGCGAAAACCGATTTCAATAATTGTTTTATCATTTGATCACCAAGTTTTTTTTTCATACTTAAATCACTCTCTAACAGCTCAGAGAAGCGATCTGGCAATTATAAACAACTATTGGATGAGGTTTTTGTGATATCCAGAATAATCAAGGTCGAGGTAAGAGTTATCAGCCGAAGCCGAAGGCTGAGGCTGATAACCCTTACCGAGACCTTGATTATTCTGGATATCACAAAAACCGAATCTAATAATTGTTTTATTATACATTGAACGAACGCAAAAACTTGGAAGTCATGTTTCTGCTTCTTCACTGACGGCAAGCAACACGAATCGCGCGAAGTTGACATGATTACCCTTGGAAATCATGCATTGCGCGCGCAACCTACAGATTATTCACTAATCTGTAGGTACAGATTAGTGAATAATCTGTAGGTTGCGCTGTTCCCCAGAATTAACAGTAGGCTTTTAGCCAATGAGAAGACAGATGGTAACTACAATGTATAATAATCATACAAGAGCGTGGTTACAATTACGCATGAGCAGACCATTATTTGTACGCAGGTCACGTGGTGGGCTTTGCGCCAATGAAAAAGAAGAAAAAACTGCATCGAATGATAATCAATATAATAACAGCGTGATATATCTGATAGTCTTTACTGACCTATGCAGGTGAGACCTGTAATGTCGAGTTTTGACCCTCTAGGACAAGTGCAGAGGAAGCTACCGAACGTGTTCAAACAGCTGCCATTCTTACATGGATTCATCTTGCATTCATCCACGTCTATTGTGAAAGAGAAAACAAACTTATTAACACACATGTAGCCCATGTTACGACGCATTGAGTCTTTTTTATTATGTAAAAAAACACCTTCAAAATTCTAAATAGTAGCATACTATATTGTGAGCTAATAAGTAATGGTAATAGGACTGAGTACGAGTATGATTACAGACTGAATAGACCAATTTCGATATATTAAAATTCAGCCTAAGACAATAGACCTCAGCACGTGGGGTTTATTTCCCGGAGCCTCGTGCTGAGGTCTATTGTTTTAGACTGAAATTGGGCTATTGGACGACACGAAGTTCTATTACCAATTACAATTACAATTTCCGAGAAAAGAAGATAAACCATTATGAAAAAGGGAAATTCGCATTAAAATACTAACAAATGAGGCGTAAATTGTTTCATGTCGCTCTGAAATTGAGATTGGTTGATTTAAACTACAACTTTGAATGTGATTGGCTTATTGAACTGTCCGATAACAAACTGTCTGATAACAACTTGCCTTGGCAAGTGAATTAGTGGAAAATAGGAGTTTGGAAATTGTAATTTTTATGACTGAGATTATTATTGTCATTGGTGTTGTTAATGTTCAAATTGTTACTGTTATTATAAAAACACACTTAAAAGGCAATATAGTACAAAAAGAAACAAACCAAAAAGGAATAGGTTGCTTACGGCAGGGCATGATTGAGAACGCTGAGTTTGAAAATTCGGAAAATGAAATATTCTTTGCGCGGCCAAGCTCTTTATGTACGTCAGTTAGTTTGATACTGTATAGAGACAAAGAGCTATTATTTTTTCCTGGTGATCTTATTTTAATGCGAAGTAGTCACTAAAGTTATCATCAGGTTACTGCCCAGTCCATAATTGACGTATTTACCTTTACACACGACTCCTCTCGGACCAAGTGTGTATCCAAGCGGACACTCACATCGATAACTGGTTCGAGTGTCGGTACATTTCCCGTACAAACACAGCTCTGGGAACAGTTCACACTCGTTGACTTCTGCAACAACAAGTTCAGTTATTGACAGTTGAACTTCACATCACGCCAAGCAAGGAGTCATCAACCACGACACTAAAAGCACCTCACGTCTGAATGGTATGTTATTATACATAGCACCCTACAAAAGTCTGCGGCACCCATTCAAGCAATCCCTCCTTTTCAAGACGAATGCATGACGTTACAGACTGAATTGGCCTAGTTCTGGCCCTGTCTCTGTCTCTGTCACGCAACGTAGCGTTTCGTGACAGAAAGAGAGCAATAACTGGAGTAAGACTCATCTTTTTCACAGCCTTCTTACACATTGACGGAGCGAATCGAATATCAATTTAACTAGACCTGATAGTTCTACTGACGAAATTTCGGCCATTAGACAGCTTGACCACAAATTCACCTGACATCACAGCCGCAACAACAAAACATCCCATGATCACTTGCACTGCAGAAATTTTTACCTTTGTTATAAGTTTGTTATTTTAAGGCCGGGAACTGAGTCTGACCGCACATCATTGTGATAAAGACGTCCTATCATTTGGAACTTTTTAAATAGAATTTCTGTTGCTCCTGACAGTTTGTACGGTTTAAAAAGCATTCTTGTAAAATATGTTGGCGAAATTACTTCTTTTTCATTTAAAAATGAAGCTACTCAAATCGTTAATAAATCAAATGACTTTATCTTTTTTTAGTAATCATGTATACACAATTGCTTTTGTAGATAATTGTATTGTAGTATAAGTTAATTGTATCGTAGTAGATAGAAGGTCCACATCAGCTGCCATTTCTGTAACAACCAGCTGATCACATAAAGTATTATGTATGTATGTCACACAACAAAGGGAAGTCACGCACTTCCCTGTTGCGGGAAGTCGCGCACTCTCCTGTCGTAACGCACACTATCATACAACAATTTCCGTGACGCATTAGCGCCCTAAAGGATGGTCGCGCAAGGGTGAAGTTAAGCGATAGATTTCCTGGTCATCACAGCTGTTACCTTTAGTTTGCGGTGCTGCGGTTGTTGGCCTTGTCGTGGGACCACGAGGAAATATTGTCCCATTGGGGTGAACAACCTCAGGGGGAACACGTGTGGATGGCGTTACTAGTCGACTTGTAGTTGGCGTTACAAACTTCACACCCAGGCATAAGGCTTCCCACTCGACTGCAGGAAAGAAACAGCAAATCTCAAGTTAGAATAGTATCCTCCGTGACCTTTATCTGTGCTGTCACGCAACACTTCTGTTTAGTTCAAAGAGAGTTGCGTGACGATTTAAATAACGGTTGTGGCATTTTTGTTAAAATTTACTCATACCTTAGCCAATTGATAATAACGGTAGTCGAATTAGCCTAACAATGTTTGACAGAAAAACCTTAGCAAATCAATCCTGTCGAGATGGTTCCGAGGTTAGACGAATCTAAAATTAAAATTGTCAGAAAACTCATCAAACTGAGTGCTATAAGGCCCTCTCAGACCAAGTCATCATCAAATCTAATTTCTGCTGACAGTTAAAATACAAAGCATAGTTATGTCCAAAGTCAAGTAAGCGAGCAAGGAGAGTATATAGAACCACGGAAAAAATGAGCAATTAACTTGATAAACAGCTTAATTCTCCTAACGTGTACTATAGGAAATGTGCGGAGATCGTATGGAGAATTTTGATGTTGAATCTTACTTGTTTTTCTCTTGGGGCACGGTCTACACTCAGAGCCGTATGCCACACCCACACCAGTACAACAGCAGTCAGTTCGCGTCACGTTATTTGAAAACTGGCCCTTACAAACTGGATTAGAAGTCGTCTCGCCTTCCACGTCCATGAAACATTGCTGTTGTCGCATGTCTGTGAGATACGAAAAAATATCATTGAAACCAAATGCAGATATCGGATCGGGGTTTTCAGACCGGTTCAACATGGCTACCCACCTTCACAGCGCTTGTCCCTTGGGTTTGGTTTCTGGCCCTCGGGACACACACAATCGTAACTTCCATTCTTGTTGATGCATATACCATCCAGACCACAAATGAAGGCAATGTCTTTACACTCGTCTACATCTAAGGAATACGATACGAATACGATACGATCTGAAGTTTTGACCTTGAGTTCTATTATGTCCATGGGTCTGTGTTGTTGAAAATGCCTTAAATCAAGCGATAGCCTGTGCCACTCGCTTTGTTCACCCTATAACCCAACCGGGAGCCGGTTTAGAGTTTATTAAAGAGAACATGAAGAGTAAGAGAGTTAATCCTCAAGATAGGCGTTAAAGTTAAACTTCTCAAGTTGTTTTTAGATCACTCGCGGTTTCGAAAAACCCGGGTGGATCTTGAAATAGCCAATCGTGTGACGCGGATTTTCCTCACGTCGAATTAACATGCTTTTTCATTCTCCACGAAAACATCCACGCAACGCGCGTGGTAACAATATCCGCGGAAGAACTGGGTTCACATCTAAAAATAGCAAGACCTTAATATGAGAGATCAACTTTCTTACTCTTCACAATCTCTCGCTTAATGTCAAAAAAGCCGTAAATGTGTATCCGTAAAAAAGTACTGAAAACATCAAGACTTCTAAAGGAAATAAATTTCGAAGGGCTTGTTGATATCTCTCTTCAGTTCTTGAAATCTTTTCCGAGCTTGAGCGATGTCTGGGATTAGAGATCCGTGCAGTGGCTTTGATTGGTTAATACTTAAGCCCAAAACATTCATCACCAAGCGACAACCAATCATAGACAGTACAAGGACCTACGTAGAGCTACGTCATCAGTATGGAATTTGTCTGTCAAGTGGAGATACAGTCTTGCTCCCTGGACCTCCCCATAATGGCGGTTTCAACACTTTTACGGGTGGTCTGGGGAGAGTTCAGGCAAAAGAACTGTAGCAAGGGAAGAATAAAGAGCGTCTCTGCACAGAATAACAAACAAAACATGGCAGTCATTTATGAACAAAGTCCTCCAAACTACTATAGATAGTTGAACATACCGGTGCATTTTCCAGTTGTAATGTCGTGTTTGAATCCTTGAGGACAGAAGCAGTTGAAACTTCCAAGTGTGTTTATACACCGACCTTGACTACAGACTCCTGGAAGTTCTTGGCATTCATCGACATCTGAAGCAAACAAGCAAGACAACAGGCTGAGAAATAAAATTACAATTTAAAGACATAAGAAGGTTATAAAGAGCCTACCTTTAATGACAAGAGTGTATGGATCAGGAACAAATCCGATTCCACCGGGACAGAGACGAAGAAACTCCTCTGAAACAGAAAGAAATGGAGATATACATCATCGTGGTGTAGGAGAAAAGAGGTGAAAACTCAACAAAAAGAAAGGCAAACAGGCAGTAGCTAGGAGTTTTCAAATGGGAGCGTTGTTGAACGTCATGTTTATGTTCCATCAAATTTTGGAACAAAAACTCTAAAAATTTAACAAAAGAAAGAAAAGATGATAACACATTATTTATAAAGGAATTCCACATTACAAGACCCGCAATGCAAACTGATCCAAAGTGGGTAATAAATTTTCTTTGTATTAACATGGATTGTTTCCTGGCCATGAATCTCACAAGTACAAAACTGTAGATAAATAAGATGCGGTAGCTAGCGAGAGTAAGAGGCAAATCCGGTTACGCGTCGATCTTTGTACAGGTTTGTATCTGAAGGAGTTATTCATAGTTACCAGTGAATTACTTGGCAAACATTTCATTGAATATTAAATTCTAATCTCACCAGTTCCTTTCTGAGGACACGGTTCGCATGGCTCTCCCCAGGCTCTTCCGGACGTACAACAGCAAACAGCGCGATAAGCTGAGGGCAGCGGGTTCACACAGGTGTCGTTCACAACACTCAAATGACACTGTCCTTTGCGCATGTCTGCAAAAAGGAGAAGAATCGATAAAGAATATCAGTGTTCAAGTGGAGTGTCACGACATTATTTTCACATTCTAGGTATGCTACAATGGAAATCAGTTACCGATGCAGCCAGAGCCTTCGGGATTAGGAATGAAGTCGCCATCACATTCACAGCGGTATGTACCCATCTCGTTGACGCACCGACCGTTGATGCACATTCCTGTCACGGAGCATTCATCGATATCTGGTAACAAATATATAAGGATGAATCATTAGAGGGGGTTTCAACTGAGTGTCGTAAAACCAAAACCAAAGTAAAGCACTATCGGTCGAGCATCAAATTACAATCCAAGATGGCGGCATCAATAACTTCGTCTATAGGGGAATCCTTGTTTACAATGTTTGCCTCATTACCATACGCAATTCAGTTTCTGATGGAGCTACAAATAAATCAGTTCTGAATATTGAAAGGTCATAGTACGATTAACTCTGCCAGTGAATATGGGCCTGATGTATTGAATACTTTTTGTGCAACACGGGTTTAAAAACTCAAAATTTAACAAAGAATGTTATGTATGAGCTCATTAGCGCTTTTGCCACCCAGAAATGTTGCAGTTTTTGAAAGACAATTTCTCCTTAAATATTACACCCAAAGAGCTAAAAATTTCACCATGTACTAAGTTTCACTAGTTCTTTAGCTGCCTGAAGTCAATTCATATCTAACATGTTTCCTTCTATACGCAAAGCCGCATGCAAATGAGCGAAAATGTAAACAATGACGTCAGCATGAATCCGCCTATTGAGTGTTCCGTTCCAAAATAACGCCTGCACTGCAGGCTAATCACACAGAAAATACACTGAACCAATCAAAACTCCTTGAGTAATTAAATGTAGCTGACGCACAACGCGAGAAAATTAACGCGTGCGAGTGAATCACGATTGGTTTTGGTTTTAATTCTGATTGGATAAAAAAAAGTGGCGCGAGTTTTTTAAGCCAATGGTGTAACGTAGTTCATGCGAAGCCAATTTCTTCTCGGCACTCAACAGAAAACCTCTCTAAAAGCAAGCAAACGAAGAGTGGGTGCGTTATCTTAGTGTAATCTCTGAATTTGAGCCACAGAACTTCTAATACCTGTACAGTTGGTTCCTTGTTTATCCAGCTGAAAGCCGTCATCGCAAATGCAACGAAACATTCCCGGCATGTTCTCACAGCGGCCATGTTTGCACAAGGGAAACATTTGACATTCATCAATATCTGCAGAGAGAGGAATGAAGAGGAATTCAGCGAACTCTAAATAAAAAGATATCTCTCCAGGACGGAGAAGTGAAGAGCTGATCCACGTCGTACTACAGTCTTAAGGATGCCTGCCACCTCCTGCAGACATGCGGACAGCTCTCTAAGGACACCTCTCTGTGGTGGAAAACTCTCTTAGGCAGAGACCCCCTAAGTAGCCACTTACCTAAAGAAGATCTAGACACCTTTGTAAGGTAAAAACGTCTCACAAACAAACACCTCTTTATGGCTGAGACCCCAGTAAGACACACTTTTCTAAAGCAGACACCTCTCTAATAGAGACACCTCGCTGGAGGGCACCTTTCTAAGGTAGAAATCATCCTAGGGCAGACAATTCTCAAAAGCGGAAATCTCTGCAAAGTGAACACCTATCTTACACGGACACTTCTTTGAGAGGGGAATCCCTCTAAAGCAGAGACGTCCATAAACTTGTCATCTCTGATCTAAAGGTCTCCGAAGCGGGCATTTTTCTGAGAAACACTTCTCTCTGAGGCAGACACATCTTATAGGCGGAAACATATCTCAAGCAAACACATCTCTATGTCTTACATCTCTGTCATACGACATATGACATCTCTCCGGCGGAGGTGGTCTTGGGAGTGTTTGATTTCAAGGGAAGCTGACCTAAAGAAAACTTAAAAACTATCTGTTAAGAAGTGAAGTCTTACCGACACAACTCTTCTTATCTTCAGCTGGTATGTAGCCAATCTCACACTCGCATTCGTAAGAGCCAGCCTTGTTGGTACACTGCCCGTGCTCGCAGAGACTGTCCTCATTAAGACACTCGTCTATATCTAAAACCCAACAAACAAATCTCACGGGCACATCTTAAGAATATTATTCGCCAAAATGCAGGAAAAACATATACAGCAATACAAAATCAAGGCCCTTTGCAGCTTGAGTCAAGTGACCAAATTTTTGCTCAATTTTTTTTTTGTATTATGGGTAATAACTTAAAGAATGCCATAAATGGAAAGAGCATATCGAAAATTCCAAAATGGCCAAATTTGAAGCCCCTGGCATTAAAGAGTAAGTTTATACAACAGTTTGAATTTTCGGAACATTTAGAAGACGTCTATGTAAAATGATGCTGGAGAGCAAGGTCTTGCTCTCCAAAAACTCTTTCCATACAAATGTTCTTAATTTTTTAAAAAGTTAAATCGTCATAAAATCTCTTCCTTTAATGCCAGGGGCCTCAAACCTGGCCATTTTTCTAGT
Organism: Micromussa lordhowensis; assembly: GCA_964020085.1. Taxonomy (NCBI): domain Eukaryota; kingdom Metazoa; phylum Cnidaria; class Anthozoa; order Scleractinia; family Lobophylliidae; genus Micromussa; species Micromussa lordhowensis. The sequence goes on from OZ026597.1 coordinate 1,115,256, forward strand.
TTCGACATGCTTTTCCCATTTCTGTCATTCTTTAAGTTATAGCCCATAATTTTATGAAAAGTACGTCACGTTGCTTAGCTGCAAAGGGCCTATTGACTCACACACAGACAAAAAATTTCAGACCGTTCCTTATAATCGTTTAAAGAGAATAATTCTCCAATGAAAACACTATATAGCTTACCATTACAGACTATGCCATCCCCTGTGTAACCTGGCTCGCAAACACAGCTGAAAGAGCCTGGGGCGTTGACACACGTGGCATTATAGTGGCACTGAGCAGCGCCTGTAGTGCATTCGTCGATATCTGGACGGTGAAGAACGAAAACCTTATCAAAGGGCTGCCTTGGAGATTGTCATAAAAGAAGAAATTGTTGATATGCATACGAAGCTTTGAAGTTGAAACCTCAAACGAAACGTATAGAAAAACCCAACACAGTAATACAAAGCAATGCTGCACAACGTACATTAACACACCGCAGCACAACGTAACGTAACGCAGTACAACGAAACATAATAAAGCACAACGTAACGTAACGCTATGCAACGCAAGCTAACGCAACACAGTGCAACGCATAACAAAACAAAACAAAACACAACAGAACGCCGTTCAACGTTTTTTGACTGAAAGCCGTCATTTATACACAACGTTCATCATAGCATAATTTTGATAATACTTTTAGTGGCTACCATCAATACAATTAACAACCAAAAACAACAGTAATAACCTAAACAGCTTAAAGTGCCCATGTCGTCAATTTTTTTATTTTCTTATCTGATTCTATATATCACCCAATGAACTTCTGCGAAAGAAAAATTCGATTTGGAAAAAATGCAATCTTTTTAAGAAGTTTTAAAATCGTTCAAATTTGCCGCCATTTTGGTCGACCATTCGTCAGGACGTAGATTAAGGAACACGTGACTTCAGGCTCTACTCATCTCGCTTGTTTTATCTCTGTAAATGTAAGTTAGTGGCTCATACAAAATGAGCCCGGGCCCCCACCTTATTTTGGGTAAAAAAAAAATTTGCAGAGGTAGAACAAGTGAGATAAGTCAAGCCTGAACTCACACGTTCCAGAATCTACGTCACAATTCTGAGCATGTCGATGCTGTGATCAGCGGCACGGGTCGACCGCAAGAAAATAGGATTTTCAGGTTTTTAAAACTTCATAAAAAAATCGCTTTTTATCCAAATCGAAAAATTTTTTTCGCAGAAGTTCATTGCATGAAACAAAGAATCAGATGGGAAAATAAAAATTTTGATGACACGGGCACTTTAAAGAATGAAGTACGTAGCGAATTACTTCTCAGGTGTTTTAGGTACTCACCCGTGCACTCATTATCGCTTCCGGCGAATCCCGGTTTACAAGTGCAAAGGAAGCTGCCAATGATGTTGGTACAGTAAGCATTTCCGCCGCACTGCGCCAGGTCTATTTTACACTCATCTACATCTAAAGGGAAACAATCAGATCGCTTAACAAACTTCTACAGCACAACCTGAGAACAGATGTAAGGACTTTGGAGTTCGTTCCGTGCGTCTTGAGGACGGTCCCACGAGAGAACTTCAACGATTCCACGGTGGGGTTGTGGTAATCGACAAATACCCACGAAAGGGTGCCGAAGATTAAACTTTAGAATCCGTGTTATCGCGAACGAACTCGAAAGGAAGTCGCGAATTCAACGAAAGTTCGTGAAACCAACGAGCGAAAACGAATATGAGTGCTATAGTGCGTGAAACCGATGAACACGAAGAACGTCGGCTATTCATCGTTAGTCCGTCTAACCAACGAAAGATCACGAATATGACGTCGAGGATTAATCGCTAGTCCGTGAAAGTGACGAACATGAGAGGACGTCGGCGATTCATCGTTAGCGCTAGTCAGTCCTACCGACGAACGAACACGAGTATGACGTCGGTGATTCATCGACAGTCCGTGAAACCGACGAAAGAACACGACATGAAGTCAAGTATTAAACCGACAAGAACACAATAGGTTGTTAGTCTAACGCTACTTTGCACGCATGTGACAGTTATGGCTTACCAACACATGCAGTTGTTCCTTTGGCCAGGACATATCCATCACCACACAGACATTCAAACGAGCCAGGGGTGTTACGACACACGCCATTACTACACAGTTGAGGATCATTTTGACATTCGTCTACGTCTGGAAAAGAATAAAGTATAAAGAAATTCCTTTATAATTTTCAATCATTTTAATGGCCAAATCGCCGTTACGTAATGTAATGTTGTTTCTAAGATACTTGGCTGGATAAGTAAGTACTGAAATGTCGCATGATGTATTGAATGAGGATACATTCTGTGATTCGTGCATGCAAGCGGTTAGTTTCCTAATGGGAGCCTATAGGCACCGAGATGCCGTGCTTCCGTCATGCAACCTAAAACAGTTTTTTACAGAAACCTTCACCGGCTTTTTAGAAGGGTAGTATTAAATCGTCACAAAAGAGCCTCGGAAACTGGAGTACTTCACAAGCCTCTGTTTAATAGTCAGGAAAAGCAGACCTGTTGCTATTTCTCGCATATGTTTAACCTGTTCCAAAACGCTATACACAAAATGTCACGTGACGCGTGAACACATACCAATGCAGGATCTGCGGTCGACTGATGAATCGTACCCAGCCCCACACGTGCAGTAGTAGCCGCCTTCAGAGTTGGTACAAGTGTTTCTATCTCCGCAAATGTCTGAGCTGAGTAGACACTCGTCTATATCTGTTGATTAGAGTATCTTTAACGTTAATATCTTCGTATAGTATGATCGTCCGGGTGAGTGTAGTTCTGAGAAGAACTGTTGTTGGTGACTGACGTTTCGACAACCTGAGCGGAAGTCATCTTCAGAGTCAAGTGAATAGTGTTTGTAAGTCGATGATGTTATAAGTTTGGTCCGTTGAAAGTGATTGGTCACTTTAGCCATGATGGTATTGGCTGAAAGACTCGTGTAAAGCTTGTCATCAGTCATTGGTCAGTTTCGATCCGTCTTTTGTTAGTCAAATTGCTAGCGTTGAGAAACAACGAGGGAGGACTAAGGCGAGACTAGTTGATAATTGCTACAGACGAACTTGTACTACAGGCATTCGTATTTAAAGGTAGCATCCTAGACTTATTGCGCATGCGTTTTACCTCCACAGGTGAGCCCGTCAGGTTGCAGGGTGAAGCCTGCTCTGCACTCACACGCAAAACTTCCAAGAGTGTTATTACACACTTCTCGACAATTACCATTGTCCAGTTCACATTCGTCGATATCTGGCAAGAAACCACAATAACTTCATTAGCAGAAATGATAGTCACGACCAACTAATTAACAATTATTCCATGAGCGCGCGTTGGATATGAGATGGTAAATAGCCAACGAGGCCCGTAGGGCCAGTTGGCTATAACCAATCTCATATCCAACAAGCGAGAATGGAATAATTGTTTTATTAAATTCTCAACCTTCGGTTTTGCTAAATTTTATTAAAGTCCAAGAAACGACCGGAAAGTGATGTGACTTCCAGGCGCCAAAACGAAATGCTGAAAATTTTATAATAATAATAATAAAATAATAAAACATATTTATACAGGATAACTGCATCAGTTTAAAGAAAAACTGCTATCAATGCAGGTCCTGTGTAAAAAAGTAAAAAGTATAATAAAAATAATATTACAAAACAGATAAGAAGCTACACTAAAGTTAAGTTACATTAATGAGAGTAATTAAAAATAGTTGCACCTTTATAAAAAAAAGCACGCTTGGTGCATTCTAGGTTAACCTTTTCTAAAATTATGCAGAGCGACATTTGCCGCATTCATTTCCATATAAGGTCAAACGCAGGTATAATGGCTGGTAACCGAGATCTAGTGAACCAATCAGAAAGCTAGAATTGCATTATCCGAGGTTGAGAATTTAATAATAACTATTAAACGACCTACGTCACAGTTTGTGCATCTTGAAAAGTTCAGCCTAAATTTTTCAAGTTCGTCGTTTCTAATCCGTGTTAACCTTCTCCATCCTTAACCATCCTCATTCCTTTATGGTTTGTTATTACCTCTTTGGTGTTTTTCTATCATAGAAACCTACATAAGGTTCCCTTCACTTTAAAGATAATTTTGCACGTGGCAAAAACACCTCAAAATATCGTGACTGACTACTTTAATATCTGACCACGAGAAAAAAATAAACCGAGACCTTAAGATAACATTTGTAATGGGAATATGTTAACAAATATTTATTAATAAAGGGGGCAAGTTTCTAAAGAAACTGTGGTGCTGCGTCGGTGGGAGTATTACAAGATAATTTGGTTTTATCAACTGGGTCGATAATGTGAATTGTCCACCGTAAAGAGATTCGGAAGCTGACGTTTTGAGCGTTAGCCCTTCGTCATTCGCTCCGACGAAGGGCTAACGCTCGAAACGTCAGCTTCCGAATCTCTTTACGGTGGACAATTCACATTATCGACCCAGTTGAAAAATATTTATTAAGTCGAGGTACTTCGTGCCATTCAATTCCATCCGTTTTAACACAGTTACCAAATGTATTAATCTAACCCCTTCCCTTTCCAATGTTGAGCTCTCAAAGATATAGCACAGATAGAACTCACCTACACACGATTTAACAGTGAAAGCGGGGGGGGGGGGGGGGTGAGACTAAACAAAACATTTGTATGCGAGATTGGTAAAGTTAAAGTGTAAAGTATCTCTATTTGTGCCGATGTTTGGCAAGCATTCCCACTTCTTCAGTTTTTATTTCCTTTATAATCCCTTTTGCGAGTCGTCACGAATTGCATGTCACGATCAGTGCGGAGAGACGTTGCGTGACTCAAAAAAGGCCCCATTATCCCGTGATAAGAAAAATTGTATTGTAACACTGACCGACGCAGTCTTTCATGTCCTCCGTGACCACGAAACCAGGGTTACACAAACACTGATAACCTCCACGGTAGTTTTGACAAACACCATGAAGACACCTGCTTGGATCAGAACACTCATCTTCGTCTGGAAAAAGAAAATTTAAGAGTACGTGGATAAGTAGCACCTTGGTAATCTCTCTGTTAGCTATTCGGGTGTTCGTTAGTAAGTACAGTAACTTTTTATCATTATAACGGAGCTCCTGTGCGCCCAAGGCGCGCGAGCGTAGCCCCATTGTTTTGAACATTTAGTAACTCATCAAGCGAAAACAGTTTGGTTTTCACGCGATTGTCCGTACAATGCCCGTACGTACATTACTTGCACTGCTACTTGCACTGCCTGTTTTCGTTTATAGCGGAGCTCCTGCGCGCCGAACGCGCGTGAGGGAAGCCCCATTGCTTAGGAAATTTGTTTAATCATTGAGCTAAAAAAATTGGTTGTCACGTGATTGTCCGTACGCCCCTTCATGTGAAATGTCACATTCTGTAACAACCTCGTTCGAAGGGCTTTTCCCTTGGTGATTGGAAGGGCGAGTTTGCAGCATACATCTTTGATTTTGGGCATCCATGTTATATTCAATTGCCACCTGTCAAAACAAGGTATTCGTTGACCAGTATCACGTGACCTTATCGGAGGCTCATGTTAACAGCTCATCGAGGTCACGTGTTATTTTGAAGTTGAATGCTGCCCAGGAACATTTTTTATTGCATCGCAGGCTCAGGCCAGGGTAACTAATTGTACTTAGGAGCTCCGCTTTAAGGCTAGGCTAGATCTAGATATCTTTAGTTTACTTAGCAGGTCCATGCTATTTCCTTTATCCCCCACCCCCACCCCCAAAACATCCGTCAAGTGACAAGTTGGGAAAATTGTCTTGATGTATCACAAAATTCTTAGAACCACCATTAATTAACTGTAACGAAATTTCTAAAGAGAATTTATCTTTCTAGATTGGTACTAACCTTCACAAGTGACGCCATCCTTCATGAGTTCCATGCCGTTTGGACAAATACACTTGTAGCTTCCTTCAGTGTTTACACATGTACCATCTGCACACGGATTGGTCTCACACTCGTCGGTGTCTGAAAGAAAAGCAAACAGTTTTCCTCCACAGTGACATTTCTAATAAAAGACCATTCCTTGGCAGTTTCGATATTCCGTAGAGAACGTGTCTTCAATTAAAGGAACAGTGTCACGAAGGTGACGCATGCGCAGTAACGCTGCAATGTTTTGATTTAACTGGCAAGTTTTTTCAATCCTGTCGAAGAGTAAAGTTGTTGTTTTTAATCGCCTATTTTCGTTGCCATCCGAGCTTAGATCACTCACAAAGCGAAAAATTTACTCGAAGCAACATCTATACTGTACATTTGCTGACTTATTTGCAACACAACTCTCGCCGGCGGCTGATTTGAGAAGCCTGTTGATGTGATATCATGTCTGATCGTAACCTGAGCATCAGGCCTTTCTTAGCAAGAGGGTAGGGGTAGGGAGGAATTGCAGAGAAAGGCCTGACACAAACGTTTTTATCGGCTCAAGTCGTACGTCCAGATTCTGGACGTTGCGCTGATTGGGTAATTTACAATGCATCCTGACGTCACACCACCGGAAATAAAAATTTCATACTGGCGTATTCTGTGAACTGATCTCGACGAGAACGAAAACTACGCTAGATATTTATTTCTACGTGATCATGGAAAGCGACGGCTTCAAAACGGCTCTTGAAGTCGCTCTACCGTTCTTTCCTGGAATTGAACTAAAAAGAGAGAACAGAAATTGTGCCTCGAAAGCCTGCTTTCAAACGAAAAGGTTTTTGTCGGCTCGGGATGTCCGATATCAGACTGGTTATTTCATCGTCCAGCTCTGAGTATTGGTCAGAAAACAGAGCTCTCTTTGTTCAGCGGTGAAGGTCTTCGTTGAGCTCCTTCAACTTCATTTTCACAAATCGGCTGCTTGCCTTTGGAGTCACTTCAGTTGCGAGACCGATATCGCTAGCCTCGAACAGGAATTGAACTACTAGGACAGGCTGTCGAAGGTATTTGTGGCCGGGAGCGCTTGAAGCTACAAGTCTTTCGCGTTTGTCGAGTGCCCTACCACTCGCCAATGCCTCCCGTAACTCGGCGAACATTCTGTAGCAATTCACTATTTTCCTAGCGCATTTTTTTGCAAACAGTCCTTTTGCCATCTTCACTATCTTGAATGACAACAATTCTCAACTCAAGCAATAATTCACAAGATTGATAGGTTTTTCACACAAAACATTAGAAACCTCTTTGTTTCAGCAAACAGCGGCACTGTGGCGACTCACTTTCCATAATCTGTGTGAAAATTTTCGAGGCAAATTGTGCAAATATTCTCGGAAACCCGAACGAAATTAAAAACAACCGCCGTTGTCATCTTTGATGCACGCAAAATTTATGCAAAGTAGACATGACAGCCGGAAATAATTCTGATTGGCTAATGCGTACACTGACGTTTGTCACGCTATGAGGAGGTGGAAGACTGCAGTAAAGAACCTTGTGTCAGGCTTTTCTTTGCCGGTTGCTTCCTTCTCCCCGCGAGAAAGAAAAGCCTGATACTCAGGTTAGTCTGATCGTGGCGGCCATCGTCCTGGAAGTGGACGAAAGCGAATTTACTCTTCTAAAAAGGAGTGTGACAGGATTTGGCAAAGAGGACACCGACGGATTAATCTAGATAATATTGTGTACTCGTCGTGGGTGTCTTCGAAGATCAAGTGTGGCTACTCGATCGACTCCGAGTTCGCAAGACATCTCCTTTCACTTGAATGGCGGAGAAGGTCAGTATTGGCTATTGCGTTTTACTGGAATTATTATGGTTAGTGCGAAAAACTTTTAAAGTGTCATTTCATTAGTTTTGGTCAAAATGCGCGTCTTTTAGGGAGAATTCAAGATGGCGGACGGCCGAAATAATTCTCCCAAGCTAGTGCACGTTAATGCGCATGCCCGACCGTGACACTGTTCCTTTAAGGAGGCTCAAAACAGTTTCCAGCACTTTCCAAGACGTAGACTTTGATGGACCATTATAACCACTCTATATGGGTTGATGTCAAAATCATGGTATCAAAAAACTGCTCAATCATTGGTAAACATGTTGCAGTCAAATTTGTGGCAGAATAGGTTACCATAGCAACAATACGACCTGCTAAAAACGCCTTAATTTTAGCTTTAAGCGCTTATAACTCAACAACGAGCTCAGTGACTCCAATGTTTTGTTATCAGAGCTACCTTAATTTTTCGAAAAGGTCTTTAAATTCGTACGTACGTTTTTCTATTCTTTCTTAGTCTCGATCGGCAGTTCGTAATGCTCGAGCGTTACTAATTAAATTAACTTAATACATATATCTTACAGGGTTTCCTCCTTTGAAGCTATGTTGTTAATTCATGTTACATCACGTTACATTCATTTATATTATGTGCCATCGTTTTTGTTCACTCACCCACACAGACCTCCATCATCATGGGAGCATTCTCAAATCCTGTGAAGCAGTCACATCGGAAAGTGCCAGCTATATTGGTGCAGGTGCCATTACCACACAGATCAGACGAGATACGGCATTCATCAATATCTGTAAAAAATAGAGTCTTAAGCTCAACTGGCTCATTGCCGCACGTAACTCCGGTTTCTGTATCGTGAAGCGGCTAGGAGTATTGCTAGCCCCCTCCCCCGTACGGGATGCTATGGTCCTCCCGTGTGGGATGCTATGATCCCCCCTGTATATGGGATACTATGGTTCCCCCGTATGGGATGCTATGGTTCCCCCCGTATGGGATGCTATGATCCCCTCCGTATGGAATGCTATGATTCCCCCCCCCCTGTATGGGATACTGGGGGTATAGGATGCTAGACAGACAGACAGACAGACAGAGATGTTTTATTTGGAGTCTTGTACAATAAATGGTATATCGACCAAAATTTCCAAATAACTAAAAATTACAAACAACAACAAAAAAATACTACTATTTAATTACAACCTAGAGTATTTACTTTTTGCCGTCTTCCCCATTCCTTTTTCAAAACATTCGAATATATGTTTTGCTATTAGTTTTTGTATTTTAACATTTCCGCTAGGGGGATTTATTAGAAACATGAATATTCTGTTAGGTGACATTCTGCTTATTTTTCTGCTATGGTCCATCAAAGTGTGACCCCCATCACTCTGTAAGGAAGCCCCAAGACAATTCGCCGGTACCCATCAAACTGATTACTCCAGAGTCCAAAGCGTAACGCGGTAAATCCGGCCAGGGCTATAACCCAGACCACTCGAGTCCAGCTCGAGTCCAGCGCACTAACTATGAGGCCACCGTGCCTCTCATAATATCTGATGCACAACAACAGTTGAAAAGACGCTCAGCTATTGCTAGATGAATTGCAGCCTAACGCTCTAAATGCTCCCTGAAAAAATGCTCCATGGGCAATTACTTTTGCGAAGAAAGACGTGATGCCTCTTTCCGCGATAAGATATGGAAGCTGGGGAGTCATGATACTTTTTTTATTGCCTACCTAAGCAGTCCTTTCCTTCGCCATCCAAAGCGTATCCTTGTTTGCATTCACACTGGAATCCTCCCTGCGCGTTGACGCATTGTCCGTTGTTACAGATGCCCTGCATTACACACTCGTTTATATCTACAGAAAAATCATCAGAAAGAATCACATACATTCACTTAGATCTAGGTCGAGCAACTCTAGATGAAACGTTTTCATGTCAGCTCACTGGCAATCGTTAAAAAAAGACGAGGATGAATGCATTCTTTGCTATGTTTATGTTGGACAATGTGGTTCTAACAGTGGAGTGTGTGGATAACAGTCTGTACCCCAAACTAAAGTACGACCTTTGGAATGCAAGCTTTGGACAAGATGAGAACCGACCTTACAGATCCTTGGTTGAAATACAGATAAGATAAAGCAGGTCGCTATTTCCTTATCTACGCTGCCACATTACTTTCTGCCGTTGATCAAGGTTTTTTCCTTGATGTAAACCGCCCACACGATGCGAATTGAACATCTAAGGTACATTTAAAGGAAAGGCCCTAACGCAAAAGACACAGTATCGGTACCATATGCGTCAGATCAGGTTGCCGTACCGTGCCCATCGAGACTTCAAATCTAGCACTGTTAAATTCATGATGTAGTCAGGTGATCTGAATAAAGGTGTGCGTGCTATGATTTGCTACGATTTTCACTCATCGTTGGCTTTAACCCACACTTACATAAAATAATATTACTTTATAACCGCCGCCTTTCAGAAAAAGAAATGACTCTATAATCATTGCCTCTCCCCACAGAAAGCAGCATGTATACAGACCTTGAACTCTTGGTCCGGTCAAAGTTTCCACAATCTTGAATCCCTTCTTTCGATTGCCGCAAAGTGCTTCAAAATCGTCTAAATGGAACAACATACAATAATACACTTCTGTATCGCTGACTTCTTTTTAACAATCTGCATTCTTCAGTTTTAGACCTGCGACTGCAGTCGCGATCAAGCGGCAATTTCCAGCCTTAAGAATGGAAGTAATTTTTTTTCGAAAGCAATTGAGCTTGGCTGCAGACTCATTGAAAGCTATCTTGAATACTCAATTTCCCATTCTCTCTCCCGATATAATGCGCAAACTATCCAGGGTGGGGTAGTTAAGACAAAAATAATAATAAATTGTAAATTGGTGTAGCCCACGGGCAGGCTCACCTTTAAGTCACACGCGCGGCCTGGTTAAGAAGCCCCAAACGTGAGCCTGTTCGTAGGCTAAAATTGCTGTGAAAGGAGTGATTGAAAACTGATTGAAATTTTCTGTTGGTGTTACCTGTGTTTTCCAATGGACATTCCTGGCAGGGATTACCCCAGCCACCGCCTACCACGGAGCAACAGCAGTCAACTTTCTTGTACCGTCCGCCGTAAGGCTTGTCGCAGCCACTGGAGGTCACTGAACCATAGCAGACGTCTTCGCGAAGATCTAAAATGGCATCGACAGAAGTGTGTTAAAAGTTGTGTCCTCTGCACAGAGAATGTTTTCACCCACGTGGCGAGCAGTCGGGCCAAGTGTGACCAAGTGTTTACGTAAGAAAAGAGGATTGGTATGGTACAGAAACATGACCGCCGTTTATTGTTTTGGAACACCAATATGGCTGTCATGTGAAAAACGCGTGTGAGGTCCAGACGGCCTGTTATTGACCAAGTACTTTTTTTGCATGTTTATATTATAGACGGAGACACAGTCGATTGGTCCATAAACATAAACTAAAAGAACCACGCCATCTTGAGAGATAAGTCGTTTACTTACCCACACAGTTTCGTTGCGTCACATCCAAAGTTAGGCCTTCAGAACATTCACAAGCAAAACTGCCAAGAGTGTTACGACAAATTCCATTGTTACACAAGCCAGGAAACTGAGTACACTCGTCAATATCTGACAAGAAATCATCACCATAGAACTTTAACAATTCGCTACTTGCACATAACCATAATCCTTTGCGTTTTGGGGGGTAACCAGTAGAAGAAATGTATAGTATCATGACAAAAATTAGTTCGGTGAGCTCGCAAAACCAGCTACTAATGCTTAAAAATGCACCAGAATTTACCAAAATCATGATAGGAGAAATTTGTACTAGTTTATAACTAAACCTAGAGAATTTTTTTTTTGTCCATACATCGTCTTGTAATTTTACAGACGATGTATGGACAACAAAAAAATTTCTCTTCATTTGGTTATAAACTAGTACAAATTTCTCTTATCATGATTTTGGTAAATTCTGGTGCATTTTTAAGCATTAGTAGCTGGTTTTGCGAGCTCACCGAACTAATTTTTGTCATGATACCATACATTTCTTCTACTGGTTACCCCCCAAAAACGCAAGGGATTATGGGTCATGTGCAAGTAGCGAATTAGGATATTCGCTCGTGATAGTTGACTATCTACTAGTCGTTCAAAACTTTTTCTAAATCCTCTTCACAAACACTTCGAAAACGTAAAGAGCCCGCCATTTTAATGCCAGGCTACTCACTATCTACAAGAGAAATGACAGTGAGTAGCGTAGGCAATAAGAGAACGGCATTCGTGATGGAACGCTGGTAGATTTACTCTAATGATTGTTACACACAGGTCTCGATTGGTCACACAGTAACCAATTTTCAGGTTTATTTTAAATATTCGTTTTTTATCCCGTATTAAAAGAAAAAGTTATCAGCAGGGGAAGTTTGGCTGTAAAGACACTTGCAAAGAATGACTCGTGTGACTCGAATGGGAAAAAAGAAATGAGAGGAGAGAAGAGTCATCTTCTCTTTAGATAATCAATCATACAAAATTTAAAGTTAACTGTAAACGTTTATGTTATTGCCTTCACTGTTCCTGTAGACAAGACGAAATTTAAGCGCTTTTGATGAATAACCTAAAAGACGAGTAGTGAGTACGAACTTAGTCCAGGGATAAATTTGTGGTAAGTTGCCGTGGAAGTAACAACGACACGATTTTTTTGCTCCGTCAGCCAGATGCGCGTAACATTAAGTTGCCTAGCAATGGTTCTTAAAAGATTCCTAGGCACATTACTTTTTTTTTCTTTTGGTTCTGAGTAATTGTGTTACCTGTGCATCGAGGCTGGTCCTGAATGGCATATCCTATGGCACAACGTTCATCTTGAAATAAAATTAAAAACCACGTTAATAAATTATGTCTCGTAAATAGTTTGTAGCCGCATCTTATTTATAACTGCTGTAAACTTCAAACAAAGGGACTTTCATGGAGGGGTGCTAGAATCTCAATTATCGGGTGAGTTTTCGCCGATTTCTCAGCTATCAGAAAGTCTGATTGAGAGTACTGGTATTTCATTTATTAGTCACATTTTCGGTGATTTCTCAGCTATCGGTTTCAGCCCATTTCTCAACGATCAGTGAATTTCGCAAATCTCAGATCTTAGCTGTCAGTTAAAAAAAGCGTCATGACCTTACTCTTACTAACTTTCGCGCGTACTTTTTTTCGCGAAAACTCGGGAGCTACATTTCGCGAGTACTTATTTTCGCAATTCCAGGAAAAAAAACTGTACACAAGTAGATTTAATTTCGCGGTTTAGCCATTGCTTTTATTAATCTCCCAAATCATGACTCGAGGACCAAATTCATTACAACGAGCCTACAGATGGAAAATTTGATGACTGTACTTGATACGTCTAGGCGAATTTAAAAGCTGAAGAATCGGACTGTGAATCGGGGGAAGAGTGCTAACTAGTTGAAAACAAGACCAAAAAGACTACTGTATATTTTCAAGGACAGAAAATGAACAATTAAAGATGAACCCGTGACTCAGAACATTTAAAATCTATGTTTTGTTTTCTTTCATATTAAATCTGGTATAAAATTTCACTTGTTTAGTTTTCGCGCCCAAACAGAAAATTTATGTCACACTATGCTACAAAAATGTCACGCAGCTTACCTCCTTTTCTTGGAGGGCATTCATCGCAAGGACTTCCCCAACCCTTACCCACAGTGTTACAACAAATGTCCAAAGGCACATCGCCATTGATCGATTCCTCACAACGATTGTTGGTGATTTTTGTCCAACACTGCGCTGTTCTTGAATCTGAAAGTCAACAATGAGAATAGAATTTAAGGATCAACCCTCACCAATAGGACCCATTCTCCTATCAAGTGCTGCAAGGAAGAGCACCTACAAGATTGAACTTAGAGGCTTTTAGATCCAAGTTTCCCGCGCAAACGGAGAATTACTAGGGGTCACCTGACCAGTATCACACTTCACGTTTGAGGATTTCGACTGGCGTTTTGAACGCCAAAAGGTCGGTTTTCAAGTAAGTCATTTACTTCAAGCTTTATTGCCTGAAATTTTGTTTTATGATACGTACAAATACTGAAATCAAATTAAGTAACTTTTTTCATTGCGGAGCTCCGGCGGCTATCATGGCTAGCGGTATTGCTCGTGGGCGCGTACGCACGACGACGACGACGATGGCGACGACGGGGTCGCGCAAGATGGCGGCCATACTCCAGCTAATAGGTTGACAGAGACATGCGTCCTTGGTTTATAGCGTCTTTCTTTGATCTTGGACATCCATGTTACGGTCAATTGACACCTGTCAAAACAAGGTATCCGCTAACCAGTATCACGTGACCATGTCGCGGGCTCAAGTTTAGAGCTCATCGAGGTCACGTGTTTTTTTTAAGTTGACCGCGAACCAAGTGCTCGTTTTCGATTGGATCGGTTTACTTGTTGCCGGTTAATGCTAACCCAGGATTATAAAAGTTAACCGAAATATAAATTTTTCTTGTATTCAAATGTTTTTCACTGCTTTTGTTTTGTGTATTTTGAGGACCTTGAGATAATTCAAACTCAAAACAGAAGGCCAAACAACATAAACAGAAAACCTCACCGTAAAGTTACAAAACACAAATCAAAATTCTCGCTTATCCTGGATTAGCTTAATCGAGCTTCAGTGAACATCACGGCCCAGGAGCTCTGCTTTTAGGCTTGGCTATATCTATATATTACAAACTGGTTATATCGACTAACGTCCGAACGCGTACGGCGAACGGCAAATGTCTAAGTTTGCGGTATACTTGGAGCTAAAGGTCTCTCTTGTTGTCGACCGCGATCGAGCGGAATCGAATCGAGCACAAGACAAACTTGGCGATGGTAAAAATAACAGATGTGCACAATCAAAGAAACTCCAGGGAATGGGAATTTGCCCAATAGTTGTATTTTCCCACCCAGCTGGGGACTGTGGCGGAGGTTTCCTAACCGAAATAACTTTTCAGTTTGAAAGGCATGCAGAGCTGAATGAGCCAGTATCCTAATTTTGCTGTGTTGGATTTCTAAAGTTACCTTTACAAATCCTGCCTGACGCGTCTAGTTTGTAATTCGGGGGACACTGACATCGAAAATTCCCAGGGGAGTTTATACAAGTTCCGTCGATACATTGCCCCTCAAAGGCACATTCGTCAATGTCTGCAAGAGAACGAGAAATATGTCAGAACTAAAATTTGTAGTCTTCTGTGATTAATTACTGAACAGACGCACAGCAACATGGAATCTGTTTGGATTATATAATAAAGAAACAAACTATATTAAAAGTTTCTTTAGAAACTTGCCCCCTTTATACTACAAAGTTTGTATGTTTCAAATTCTTGCAACATAACAGCCAAAGAATTGTTTATGGCGTCATCTATGCGTACATACATACATACATTACTTTCTTTACCCTCGGATTTTAGAGTAGCTTATGCAGCTAATATCTCCGAGCATTTGAGAGATAGACCACCACACCGGGAACTACGTCCCCTACTCTCGTCTGCCCTCCAATTGATCCTACGTGATAACCTATCAAGAATTCGACATAATGTTTTAAAAACAGAAAACATGTATTGTGTTTCTATCGAGTTTTAGTATAAATCTACTAGCGTTCTATCACGAAGGCCGTTCTCTGATTGGCTACGCTACTCACTATCTATTCTGTGATAGATAGTGAGTAGCGTAACAGTGTGCACTTGTTAACAAAATGACGGCCGTTTCTTGGCGTTTTCGAAGTGTTGAGAAGAGGATTTAGATTAAGTTTTGAACGACTAGTAGATTCGTTTATACTAAGGCAATTAGATTATTCGCTCTCGATTTCTATCGTGCGATAGTTGACTCGGGCTGCGCCCTCGTCAACTATCACGCGATAGAAATCTCGAGCTCATAATCTAATTGTTAAATAGAAACACGAGTGGAAGTTTGGGAGAACGACAAATACTGTGGGAACACCAGCCGACAGGCGAGTGTTTCCACAGCTTTTTCGACTTCTCCCAAACTTTCAGGAGTGTTTTTATTAAACAATTAGATTATGAGCTCGAGATTTCTATCGCGTGATAGTTGACGAGGGCGCAGCCCGAGTCGATCAACTATCACGCATAGAAATCGAGAGCGGATAATCTAATTGTCTGCGTATAAATCTACTGGTCGTTCAAAAGTTTTTCTAAATCCTCTTCACAGACACCTCGAAAGCGCAAAGAAGCGGCCGTCATTTTTTTAACAAGCGCGCACTGCTACGCTACTCACTATCTACCACAATCAGAGAAAGGCATTCGTGATAGAACGCTAGTAGATTTATACTAAGTATTAATAGATAACTCAAGACGGAGAACGGGCCAAGTTAGCCCGAGTAGCGATTATTACAGCAAGAAAGGCGCGCGAGGTCAAGAGAATTCTAATAGCTAATGATCAACGTGTTACCTTCACAGATTCTTGATGTTGTATTTAGCTGAAAGCCTTTTGGACAATCACAGGAGAAAGCTCCTGCTAAATTTTGACAGATTCCACCCTGACAAAGCCGAGGGTCCTCTCTGCATTCATCAATATCTACGAAAATACACAAGGATTGAAAATAAGTGTGACTAATTATTTCATTGGTTTGAGAGATATGCATGTTATTTACCGGCCGGGAGGTCAGCATTGGGAAAAACTGTCGGCCACTAAGCTGGAATGCAGACTCAAAGAAAAACACAAATCCGGTCAGTGGCAGGGAAGGGGATTTCAACTAAGGTCCAGCTTCATAACCAGTCAACCGTTTCTTTTCTTTTCCAGGAGGAGAGATCGAACAAGCAAGCGAGCAAAGCGCGCCTGGGGTGAGAAAAAAAAAATGGGGAGATGTGGTGAGGGGGTGAGCGAGAAGGGGGGGAGGAGGGGAGAAATGGAATCGCCCGCAGCCAGTCCCAAACATTTTACCGAACTCCGTTCTCCCACGAACGGGGAGCAATAGTGCTTTTTGATTGGTTAGTAGCCCGTCAATCAAAGGGCGACATCAGGAATTTGACATTCATGCAAAATCCGACATCTGGAACATAACAAGATCAAAATACACATGGCCGAGTCCGAAGAAGCGTTCGAATTTTCTGTTCAGGAAACGTTGAATGCTCTTTCGCAAAACGGTTAACACATTGATCTAAAACCGGAGCAAGAAGCTGCCATTAGAGTCTAGTCCGTAGACAGGATGTCCTTGCAACCATTCATCAAATACTCGTGAAAGTGAAGGAGAAAATTTCAAAAGCTTTTGCACGTATTATCTTGGTCTGTCCAGTGTTTAATGGGGTTGACGGACCTTCACGAATCCTACGGTTCGTGACATTTGTACATTTGCCGTTCTCTTTTTCGGTCTCTCAACCTTTCTTTGTTTCACATGTGTTTAGGAGGGGCACTTTATGTTGTGTGATTAGTAGGAATTTTAAGTAGAGTGGAGCTGTCAGACAGTGCTTTGGCAAATTTTTAGATCATAGGTCACAGGTCTACATGGTTACCGCTGTTATCTGCATGTCGCTTCGCAGAGTTTGAGACCTAAAATTTGCCACCTGGTTACACATTGTATCGGCTCATTTCTATTGCAAGATATGTTTTAAAGTCTCTAAGTATTGGCTTTCGAGAGAAAATGTTTGGCATATTTCGTACACATGTATTGTGCAAATCTATTGTGCCGTCCTGTTGCCGGGTTGATTCAGTAGAACTGTTAAGTACAGTACCTTGCGTCTTATCACGATTATCACGGATATCATATCCTCGTCCGGTTTTTCTTCAGTGACTGCCGTAGCTTTACTTCAAGAAAGCTATACATTTGTACAGAGACGTCCATTTCTTGTATCAATTTGATCGAGCTTATGTACCTCCATTTTCCAAACTTCGTTTTTTTTTTTGTAAACGAGCAATGACATTATAAAAAGGAAGCGTATTTACGCGCACTATTTGCTTTTAGCGGACTCTACAAGCTCATGCTGGGCGCTAGTCAAAAATGATTTACTGGAGGTTTTGATAATTAGTTCTCATCTGACTGTTGGCGCGCCAAGGAAGCGCGGCATGTTTGGGGGCGTTCGGTAAAATGTCTAGGATTGAATGCAGACGTTTCCTTCGCTCGCCTCACTCCCTCCCTCTGCTCCTTATTTTCGCATTCGCTCGCAGTTTTGTTCCCTTCGCGCGCTTTTTTTGGAAACGGCTGCTACACAGGCTACCAGCCACTAACCATGTTGCCCTCTATGTTCTTGCTTTGTAGAAGCTACCTCCAACGAAAAGTAAAAACCTATAAAGTTGCAGTTGTAACATATTATTCGAGACTAACTGCGGTTTGAGGTTAGACGTTTGTCGTTCGCCATGCGGACATTAGTCGACTTATATTGGAGGAAATTGGAGCGAATAGAAATCATCCTGCCAATACATTGAAAATTGTCAAAATTACGCCAAAATTATTTTGGCGTCATTTTGACAATTTCCAATGTATTGGCAGGAAGATTTCTATTCGCTCCAATTTCCTCCAATCTAAATCGACTAATGTCGGCATGGCGAACGGCAAACGTCTAACCTCAAACCGCAGTTAGACGTTTGCCGTAAACGTGCATCTCACATTGAAGTCTCTATTGATTTTTTACATGAAACTACAAAGACAGCTGCTAGAATCAGAATTATCACCGTTCTTGGGTCATTTTCAGTTGTAGCAAATACCATTTGCTAGAATACCAGAAACTGATACATTTGCTATCAAGTTTATAATGCTAACCTGTCTAACGTTTTTCCCACCTTATATTTCACGTTTCGATAACAGTTTTCTGTTGCCGATCTATAAAAGCCTTGGTGGAGAGAGGCCTGTGAGAGAATTGTGGCTTACCCAACAGCACAAAACGATGATATTGATTCCAACACGTTGAGCACTAGGCTACCGCGCCTCCAGCTTCTTGGCGGCCTGTCCGCTCGCTAACCTTTCTATCTCCTGTATGTCTGTCTGTCTGTCTGTCTGCGTGTCTGTGTGTCTCTCTGGTTGGCTGGCTGATTGCAAGTTATGCTGTGTGTCTGTCTGTCTCTCAGGCTGTCTATCTGTCTGTCTGTCTCTCTGTCCGTCCGAAAGAACACTGAAGCCGAAACAAATCTAACGACGAGAACCTATCTTACCGTTGCACAGTTTCTTAGTGACATCACTCCTGAAGCCTGCATTACAAACACAGATGTAATCCTTCATGGTGTTTTGACATTGTCCATTTGTACACACGTCCTTCTTCATTCCAGCGTTATTGACACATTCATCCACATCTGAAAAAATGGCACAAATTAAAACACGGTTAGTTTTCTCGACTAGAGAGGAAAGACACCACCACTGATACCCATTTAGACTGCAAAACAGTTTCTTTGTTGTGCATCATCCGTGAAGTCCATAGTATCTGCGCATTCAGAAGCAAAGAATAGAAATCTTCTTGCAGTCTACAACACTGATAAAGTTGGTTTTTGCGAATTGTCTTAAATGCAGTTATCAAGACACATATCACTCAGAGTACCTGGTAACTAGTTACCAGTCTTTCCTTACCCTCTCCGCCGCAGGTCATCCCAGGTCCTTTACAGCAGACTCGATTGTAACTCGCTGAGGAAAGAGAGGCATCAACATCAATCTAAGCAAACAATCGCTTCACGTGTAAAGCCTGATCTTGCCATAAGATAACAAAAAAATGTCCTTTTCGGTTCCTTTCATTATGATAATCTCAAGTAATATATCAAACACGAAAGACCTTGTTTTACCACTTTTCCAAACACCTAAAGATAGTTACTACGTTACTAAGCCTCGAGCTATGTGGTAAAAGATTGTCTTCGTTGTTTTATATATCTTCTCAATCGAAATTAAAACTAAGGAGAAAAGGCAGAAAT